>QANZ01043229.1:16736-39977 GCA_003254925.1 Chamaecrista fasciculata
GATGCTAAAATAATTGAAAGGATTTAGAATTATTAAATATTTGGCCAATTTTGTTTTTTTTTTTTTTAAAAAAAACTATTAAGTAATGGTTATAAAAATTTTATAAAATGTCGTCGAAACTATCCGAGGTATCATGAACTTTTTGACCATTCTAGACATTGCTTTCTTAGATAATTTTAAAATGCTATAACTTTTAGTAAGTGAAAAAGAGAAGATGTTATTATTATAATTATTTCTTAAAAAGTTTGGGCCAAATATAACACTCAGTGTTAGCAAATTAAATAAGTCTAACCAAATCAAAAACCAACAGAGGATCAATAAAAAAAATTAATGGTCCAATCTTCAAATTGATTTTTTATATTTGGATACGACTGTAATTTGATCCATTACATTTTTTCCGATTTATTTACACATCTTTTACGTATATTTTAAATAAGTTTTGACATCGATCACCGTTAATTTTTTAATTAAATGTTGACGTACTATGTTGACACCAAAAAGAAAAATATTGATGTGATAATTTTTTTATGGCGAAAGTACAATCCTGACCCCTTATCTTTTTTTTGGGTAAGTTGCAATTTGATCATTTATTTTTTTTTTTTTTTGCAATATTGGTTCACTAAGTTTTTCAAAAGTTTCAACCCTTAGTTTTAATGACTAAATTTGGTTGTATCTCTCTGTCTTTTCAAATTCGAATATGATGAATATTGAGCTAAATTTTACTTTTGACGAGCCATTTTTTTGTCCTGCTAGAGCCGTCAACAAACAAATTCAAATTAGACTCCTGAAGTGGACCACTCATTTCACAGTTAAATAAACGAAGCTGGTCATATCTCTCTCGTTTCAAGTCCAATTGCGACAAATTCAGAGTTACGAGTTACTCTTGACAAGTCATTTTTTTTACTCAGTTGGAATCATCAACAAATGATGTCAAATTAGGACCCAAAGTGGTTTTCCATATATATATTTTTCACTATTTGGTTCTAAAACTACTTTGAGGCATGATTTGATTTTATTTCCAAATAGTCCCATTTGACAAAAAAAAGATTTGCTAAGAGTAACTTGTAGTGCTGAACTCGTTGTAATTGGACTTGAAAAGATAGAGATCTAACTAATTTTATTGCTCGTTTGATGATAAACAAGCGACCCACTTTACGAGTCTAATTTGACCTTATTTGTTGATAATCTTAATTGAATAAAGAGAATGCTCGTCAAAAGCAACATAAAGCTCGAAACTCATCGCATACAAACTTAAAACGAGAAATATATGACACATTCAGCCATTAGAATCAATACGTGAAACTTTTTAAAAACTTGAAGGATCAAAATTATAACAAGGTTGAATTTCAACTTATCCCAAAAACAAAACAAAAAAGTCTAAATTACATTTTGACATTTATTCTATTTTATGGCTCTCTCTCTCTATAGTGCTGTTTCTCTTTTTTTTTTTTTTTCCTCTCTCTCTCCTTCCTTCCTCATCTCCTCTCCTCCTCCTCTTCTTTCTTCATCCTCCCTCCCCAGTCCCCCCTCTCTCTTTCTAAATTTGTTGCTCTTTCTTTAATAATTAATATTTTTGATTATTTCCTCTTCTCTTTAAATATTCTTTTTCTTTTCTCTCTAATTCTCTTAATTTTTGAATTTATTTTGCTCTTCTATATTAATTTCTTCTTCTTTCTCTTTCTCTCTTAGTCTCTTATTAATCTTCTTCTTCTTGTGAGGGAGAGAGAGGGACAAAATAATAATGCTAGAAAAGGTGCCACATCAGTAATTCTTAACCTTCTTATTTTTTCATTAACACTTCCATAATTAACAAAATAAAGTTAACGGAGATCGATTAATGTTAAGACTTATTTGGAACATTTAAAAATATATAAGACTAAATTAAAGTAAATTAAATATAATTGACTAAATTGCTACTGACCGAAAAACAAAAGATTAATTTGATTTTTCGGCCCAAATTAATTAGATAAAAATGTTTTATAATACTTATAAGCTTTTTGTAAAAGCAAGTAAGCAACTATGATTTTTTTAAATAGAAGATATATAATATAATTTAATAAAAAAATGAAATATAGTAAAGTCAAAAGTGTTAAGCAATTGGGTAATGAGTTGTGGTTTGTTTTGTCTCAAACTTTTTGGTGTTGGTGTTGGTAATTGAAGGCACTAAATTTGTTGTTACTTTTGCAAGCTGCCTTATTCAAAAGCATAATAGGCATCATAGAGTGCTTGAGGTTGGGTCCCTTCCATCCACTACAACATTACAATTGCAATAACATGTGTTTTTCAATTGGTATATTTACAACACTAATAAAAGTAGATTTGAGTTTTTTTAAAAAACAATGTTAGAAAATTTAAAAATTCACAAAAAAAAAAATTATTTTATTATTTTTTAGGCTTAAGTCACTTTTGGTCCCCCTAACTTTTGTAAAGGTCTCAATTTGGTCCTCTAACTTTTTTGTTGCAATTTTGGTCCCCTAACTTTCGTAAAGGTCTCAATTTGGTCCCCTAACATTTTTTGTTGCAATTTTGGTTCCCTAACTTTTGAAAAAGTCTCACTGTTGGTCCCAAGTACACTTTTTCCATCCATTATCTGTCGTTAGTGCCGATCTAGCAGGCTGAGTTGGTTGATGAGGTGACAAATATGGGTGAAGTAGATTAAAAAATGACCATTATGCGGAGACGTTTTCATAACTTGGAAGTGCACTTGGGACCAATAGTGAGACGTTTTCAAGAGTTAGGGGACCAAAATTGCAACAAAAAAATTAGGGGACCAAATCGAGACCTTTGCGAAAGTTCGGGGACCAAAATTGCAACAAAAAAAGTTAGGGGACCAAATTGAGACCTTTGCGAAATTTAGGGGACCAAAATTGCAACAAAAAAAGTTAGGGGACCAAATTGAGACCTTTGTGAAAGTTAGGGGACCAAAATTGCACTTAAGCTTATTTTTTAATACATACGAGCCTGTTTGGGAGCTCCCAAATTCCAATCCCATCTCATTCAATCATCATCTCATCTTAAGATTGGATGAACAGTAATGGTTGGGGGTTTGTTGCAGCCTTCATCTCATCTTATCTCATTCACATCATCATCTCATCCAAAACATCATTTTATTTTCTCTTACATTTACTAAACTATCCCTACTGATATACCTATAATTACCTATATTCTAATACAAATATAAAAAAAACAATTAGGCAAAATAGTAATTTTATATACCCTCATTTATTACACTTATAATTTTCTCTCTCTATCTATCTTTTTTTATCAATTTTTTTTCTTTTTCACCTACACCTCTCTCTCTCTCCTTCACACACACATCTCTCTCAAATATATATATATATAAATATATTGTTATTATATATGTCACCCTTTCTCTCTCTCTTATTCTCAATTCTCAAATATATATATATATATAGAAATGTTATATATTGTATTATATATATATATATTTATATTAACTTAATTAAACAAAAATTATTCTTATTCATTTGCAATGTTGTTATTTTTTAGTCCCAATATTCTTTTATTTGTTTTGAGTAAAATATACCATTGAATCCTTAAATTATTTTTTAAGTTACAATCTTCCTCTATTCTCGTTACAATTTTCTCTTCACTTTTATAAGCATTTTGATCCTCAAACTATGAGCTCAGTTTCCTTGGCTCCTAAAACTATTTTTTGTTTAGTTTCTTTTCCTCAAACTATGCAATTAGTTTCATTTTGGTCCTCAAACTATTTTTTGTTCTATATTCATGTCCAAAATCATCTGATGATTATACGTTGTGGATAATGGAGAAATAACGGTTATTTTTTTGTTGGCAAAATACACAAGTTTCCACGTGTTGGTTATTTTTTTTTGTTCGAATCATGGGTAGCCAAAAAATTGCTATGTTGTTTTGTTTTTTATTGTCTCAATGTTCTTCTATTTGTTTCGGTCATAAAATTATTTATGGTTAGATTTTTTTACTCAAATTACAAGATGAGTTGCATTTTGGTCCACAAAAATATTTGTTATATTTTTTAGTCGAAACTGCAACATTCCTATATGTTTTTTGCTATTATACAATTCAATCCATACTTTTTTTCAATATATTTTATGAAGTTTTGTGTACAAATTAAAAGGAGTTAAAATATTCAAATTGCTCCTAAATGTTTGCAAAATATTTCATTTTGGTCTCAAGTATTGAATATGGCTTGTTTCAAGTTCAAACATGACGAGTTTAGAGCTACGTATTGTTCTCGAAGAGTATCTCCATATATTCTATTCAAAACATTTTACCAATATTTATGACCAAAATGAATAATTTTGCCAACATTTAGGACTAGTTTGAACTTTTTGAAACATAATGGACCTAAATGAATATTAGGGCATACATTTAGGACCAAAATTAACCTTTGACCAAACATTTTAGTGTTGTTTTGTTATTTGCATTCTGGTCCTCAAACTATTCTTTGTTATTTTTTTGTCATTGAGTTTCATAAATAGACTCGACTATTGATGACCGGGATTTTCAACAGGCCCCGAGTTATCATTTACACATGTTAGGTTAGGGATTGATTAATTGGACCGGTACAAATTTATGGACCAAATTGTAATCTTAAAATAATTTTAATATTATTTTCATTTTGGTTCATCATCTCATCCAATGAGATTGACCCTAAACCCTTCATCCAAAAATATCTCATCCTTACGCTTTCCAAGAGCATCTAATCTCAACCCACCACCAAACACCTATCATCTCATCTCATTATCTCCATCTCATCTCATTATTTCCTACCATTTTTACCCCTATACAAATTAAAAAAATCTATAAATATATTTTAAACAACCACAATCATTACATACCCTTTTATATAATTTCACACCCTATTTAACATCATTTTCTCTATAATCACCCAAACACCAATACATCATCTCATCTCATCCCATTACAACATCATCTCATCTCAATCACTTGAATGAGCTTGGATAGAAATTAATTGTAGGTCAAGGTACACTTTCGATCTCATATCTTTTGCTCAAGTCTCAACTTAGTCCTGTGTCTTTTTTATTGTACTTTTGGTCTTATATCTTTTGATCAATATGCAGATTTGGTCTCATATCTTTTGGTCAGATTGCAAAGTTTGTCTTATATTTTTGCAAAAAAATTCATATTATGATATTAATAGTAAAACTTTTTGCAAAGATATGAACTGAATCTGCAATAACAAAAAAAGAGAAACTATGAGACCAATTTTGCACCTGACCAAAAGATGTGGGACCAAAAAATACACTTGGGCTTTAATTCTATTATGTGTTCAAAACTAAACATGAGTAAGTCTATGATACATTATTGGATAAAATAAAATACATCAATTTTCTTGAACATTAGTTATTATGTTAAAAAATATCTCTCAAAATTTGTAAAATAACAAATTTTCATAAATTTTTATTTTGTTTAAAAAAAATTAAATTTCTTTCTAATTTTATAATAATTATTACATTTATAATTATATAATATCATGATTAACACAATAATAAAAAAATAACAATATTGAATCTTTGTATAATTTTTTTTTCAAAAAATAAAGGTAATTAATGAGATAATTTATTATATAAGATAAACTTTCAAGAGTTTTATGTCTTACAAAACTTTATACCCACCCTTTGAATTTGATTGCCCCAACGTCACCTACTCTGTTTGGCAATTTTAGTAAGCATGGAGAGGAGTGGATATTAATAGACACTAATAGATTAAAGTGGAGTGAATATTAATAGACTGAGCAGATATATTGTTTGGAAGGTTTTAATAAAAAAGGAATGGACACATATTAATCTTGTTTGGAACCTATGAAGCATTGACACTTCATTTTGAGGGCGTGTCGCCGTGTCAGACACGTGTCAGTGTCCGACATCGACACGACACATATTCATAAATTTTAAAATATAAATTAATTTTTTGTAACTTTAACATGACAGACAAGAGAAAATAATAATAGATATGACATATATTATGAATAAAANTTGAATTTTAGAGTGTGAATGGATATTTTGGAGACCCTCCTTGTCCATTTCACTCTTTCTTCAAAAAAAACATCCAAACAAATTTTTATTTTACCTTTTGTCCCTTCTACTCCTCTTCATCCTTTTCTGCTTAACTTTGCAAAGAGTCTTTCGAGTTTCTAGATAAAGACATTAATATCAATCAAAATTCTTTACACAAAATAATTCGTTTATAGAATGTGGTTTTCAATGTCTTCACTGCAAGCCTTAAAAGTTCCAATCAGAAATTTCAAGTCTACATGCATTAACTTGACATCGATATCAGGTTACTCTACATTGAAGTTAAACCAAAAATAAATAAATAAGAATGGAGAATAAATTAGTTTCATTTATTGGAGAAATTTTTTACCAAGCTCAGGAGGCTATACGACCAAGCAACGCAAGGCCTAACATGTCACAAAAAGGAACTATATGATATAACTTATAAGAGAACAAAAGGTTTGATATCAACATAATCTTCAACTTTCAAAAAAGGCAGACTCAAATGTGCAATCAATGCACTTAAAAACTGTAAAGAGAATATGGAGGCCACCACCACCTTGCAGATATTGCCATCAGTTCATCATAACTCTTGAAAACTGGTTATGTTTCTTTTTTTCATTTCAATAAGGGAAGGTAATTGGTTCACGTTGAATGGCTTTTTGAACAATCTCAGCTTGCTCCTTCAGATGAATCTTGTAGAAACCTGTGGCTGTTGCTGCAGACGGAGCACGACCGACATATTTCACATCTTCATACCCTCCTCTTCCTAAGGCCTTCATTGCAGATATTAATCTGGGTAAAATGTAAGTATATCCACCCATGTTCATCGGCTCTTCTTGACACCAAACCACCTCGGCATCTACCGAAACCCAAAACAAAACAAGCTCGTAAGTATTAGTAATGAATGCTTGCTTCAATTTTCAGTTGAGTAAACTAATTATTTAGTCTCTGTAGATTATATGAACACTGTCAATTTTAGTCCCTGATATTTTAAAATGTTTGGTTTAATCTTCAAAAATGAATGACTCGTAATAAGTTAGTCCCTCGGTAAACACCCTAGAAGTGTACAACTCAATATTTGAAGGAACTATATTGCGAAGAGTTGTGAATTTTTGGAGACTAAACCAAACATTTCAAAAATTCAAGGACTATAATAACAACACCCATATACTCCAAGGACTGAATTGATAGTGCTATGCTTACTTGGATATCGTTTGAGCTCTCTCTGGACAAGGTCATATGGGAAAGGACAAAGTTGCTCCACCCTGCATATTGCAACATCCTTTGCTTCCGCCTTCCTTCGTTCGTCGTCAAGTTCATAGTAAACCTGCGAGGAGAATAAGTATTTTTTGGTAGTTACGAAGTGCATGAGAGGAAATCATACCGTTAGTTCATAGATATAATTCATGTGTTAAAAAGGTATAAATAAATAACCATTGGTATTAATAAAGCACACAAATACTAGATATACAAGGACAGCAAGTTCCAATCATGAGTATTGAGTGTAGGACACACCTTTCCAGAACAGAGGACTAGTCTTCTGATACCCTCCTCAAGGTCTGAGTGATCATTCTGGTCTTTTATGAGTCGCTTAAATCTTGTTCCCTGTTTGTCAAAACCTGGGTGACCTTGGACATCATCAAACTCGGACAAATTTGACTTGCAATCCTTATGACGAAGAAGATTCTTTGGAGACATCACAATGAGAGGTTTACGGAATTCTCTATGTATCTGCAGGAGAAAGCAGAAAAGTACAGACAAATAAAGAAAATGACTTTAAGTAACAAGGCATTCATAAATCAATGAGTTGCACCAACCTGCCGCCGTAAAACATGGAAGAAATTGGCAGGAGTCGTGACGTTAACAATCTGCCAATTACACTCCTGAATTTGCTTACGAAGAGTTGGATCCATCTCAGGAATAATGTAAGGATTGTCATCAGCCATCTGTCATTGAATTAGTGAAATATCTGTTAATTATATGGAGAGAGCACATAGATAGAAAAAGTTACTAGCTATCCGTCACATTGAGAAAAGGTTTTAAAAATTACAACCCCTGAAATAATTTATAAATGTTTCTTTCTTCTCTAATACTTCCCTTCTAATGTTACCTTTGACAATAACAAATTACTACAGCACGACAAAGCATAATCAGTAGTTACAAGCATCAATATATAATAGCATGAACATGCCTATGTATCGGAAGGAAAATTGGGTCATTTTCAATTTTGTTACTTAAGTTTAAAAATTTTCAATTCATCTGAAGTGTTAATGTCATCCATATAAGTGATTAAAACTATATATTTTATTGATCACATACCTAACTGTCATAATATTTAATCTAATTCCATGACTATTTGGCGATTTATTTATTCCATATCTAGAGAAATTATAGATAAAAACGTAGCATCACTTCTATTAAAATACACTATGTTAAGATAATCCGGTTATGTGATTGTTAATATGAATTTGTCATCATCAATTTGAATGTTATTAATTCTTAGGGCAATATTGAAAGTATTCATAAACATTAGGGACGAAATTGATAACAATAAATTTGAGGGACAAATAAAAAATACCCCAAACTTTAGAAACAATAACAGACACACGCCCTTGTTAAAACAATCTCATGCAACACAATGCATGTCATATGACGGACCACATCAGTTCAAGTTATGTCATAATGACCATCAACTGCCAACCTTTATCCTCATGAATCAATTAACCCAACAGATAAGACAAGGTACAGAGACTAATAGCCGACAGTCCAAAAACAGGATCATACACAAGGAATAGTAGTATTCTAAGAAGAATTAAGAAGAAAAAGAGAATAGATTCACAAAAGAGTACCTGAAGATAGCGTTCTACTCTTCCACTTGAGTGCTCAGGACCCTGACCATCATAACCATGGGGCAGTAGCACAACAAGGCCAGTCTGACGGAGCCACTTAGCCTCACCAGAACTCACAAAATTATCAAATATTACATGAGCCCCATTAGCAAAATCACCAAATTGAGCCTCCCAGATTACCAACGAATTAGGATTTTCCATTGAGTAACCCAGTTCAAATCCAAGCACACCAAATTCAGATAGGGAACTGCATATAAAAACCCATTTAATTCCTTTTTAAAGAAGAAAGTACATTAAATATTTTAATTATTTATTTGTTTAAGAAAAAGCACATCTATGGTAGAAGGCATTCTGTTATATTGTTTCCTATTTCAAGTACCAATAATCAATCTCAAAAATCAAATAATATTTACATCCACTTCAATAAATTTGATTTGAAAGCAAGGATGAAGAGTTTTTTTACCTTCAGAAAACAAACATTTTTTTTTCCAAATAATGATAAAATAACAACTGAATAATAAAATTCACAAACCAAACACTTGTACATTTATTAGGAGAATCTCACTGCTACATTTATTCCATAAAGACGCAACAAGCAGTCATGCAAACTCCAAATGAATGCACATAATGTTGTAAGAACAAGAGATAAAGGATTTAAGGTCCATCGTAATAGTAAAAATTCAAGTACTAGTAAGTAGTAGCAGTTCAAGAAATTCATGAATATGTAAAATGCAATAGATGCTATCACCTATCAAAGAAAAAAAGATTCAAATAACAATCACCAAAGGTTTGAGAGAGAAGCAACAGCTGAGGAATTGCATGTAACATTTAATTCATGAGGTTCATCAATATAACAGAAAGCCATATTCTATCAGAATCAACCTGAGTTTTAAACATAGTCTTTAAACTCCACGTTCTCGGCGTCATTCTTTTACAATACAGACCTGATAATTCTATTTTAACTCTATTTTTAAATCATTATCCAAAATCGCAATCTTCTTTTACATTTTCAACAGTATAATGAAAATATAACACATGCAAACATAATGTTTTAAACAACAATTGAACTATTATAAGTAAAACTGACAAAATGAAATAAAGAAATATTATAAGAGTGCAAGCCAGATTAAATCATAAATTATTCAGTGACCAACATGTTAGTATAGAATAACCTTTGCTCAAAGACACAATTAACAATTGACTACCATCAATTTCTTATTTATAATATATTGATTCAATTTTTTCCTTCAACGACAATTCATTATTAAAACTTTATACAGAATAAGAATTTACCTTTAAATTTCTAATTAAATATACCGAATACTATGACTCACAGCATCACAACAACAAATCAAATAGTATAAGAGAGAAGTGCTAGCCTGACATAACTAAAATTCAGGGATAAGAAATATATATAACAAGCACACATTACCTGTTGCTAACAGTAAACAACTCCTCATTTTGGTTCATTATAACATGGTCGAGGGGGCAATATATATCTCCTGTTTCCTGATCATGAACCACAGCATGACGGTGACTAAATGTTCCTCTTTCAACATCTTGGCCACTCAAACGAACATGGTTACCTTCAACAACCAAAGTAGCAAAAGCAAGTGCCTCAGCAAATCCCCAGTCAATACCCTCCCCCGTTTCAATCATTTGAGCACGCTGTTCATAGATCTTCCTCACTGCTCGATGAGGAGTGAAATTTTCCGGAAAGACTGTGATTGCTTTCCCAACATTTTTCAAGATCTCTGGTTTCACACTGGACAGAAGATCATAAATTTTAGCAGTTTTATATAAACAAACACTACAATGCAGAGAAGTAACAAAGTGAAACTAACATTAACTATGCATACCCTGTGTTTCGAATACGTGAAAGCTGTTCAGGTGACTTGAAACCAGACCAATAAGCTGAAAGCCAATCTCTTCTTTTTGGAATATATTCTTTGCTCGCCAAAAATTCTTCATTCAGAATTGAAGTGACCTTCTTGTGAATCTTATCAATGTCTTCTTGTGTCACCTCACCTAATTCCAAAAGCTTCTTCTGATAGATCTCAAGTGTTGATGGATGATTACGAATAACCTAGCACAATAAGTTAAAAACTTATTAACTTGTCCAAAAGCAATATGTATTAAATATCAAGAAAATCCGTGAAAAAAAAGGCCAACCTTGTACATTTTAGGCTGTGTGAAAGATGGTTCATCAATTTCATTATGTCCAAATCGACGGTAACACACTAAGTCAACAACCACATCTGAATGGAAAGTCTGACGCCACTCAGCTGCAAGTTCAAAGGCATGAACAACTGCTTCCACGTCATCACCGTTAACATGGAAGATGGGGGCATCTAAGGCTTTGGCAACATCAGTACAATACTGCGACGACCTGCCAGACCTTGGATCAGTAGTAAATGCAACTTGATTGTTGAAGACAATGTGTATAGTCCCACCTGTTGAGTAATTCGGAAGAGCACTAAGATGCAGAGTTTCATAGACTACCCCTTGTCCAGCAAAGCTACCATCTCCATGAATCAAAACAGCCATATTTTTTGTTCTGTCCACATCATTTGAGTAGTACTGTNTGCAATTTTGGTCCCATAACTTCTCAAAAGGTTCCACTGTTAGTCCCTTGGTGAATTCCATCCATATTTAGCCGTTAAGTATGACGTAACATAATAACTAGGATCATGATGTGGCAAAATAAGATGAAGTGGACTGAAATAAGAACTATATGCAACATATTAAAACTTATCTATACCCAACCACCATATATACAAAGAGTGGTACTGACAGGGACCAATCTGGTGGGGAAGAAGAGACTTCAAGCAGAAGGCACTAACGAAGTCGATGAGATCCTCAGCCAGAGTCGAACGACCAAAGCGGCGGCGACGGCAAATCGGGAAGCGGAACGAGGAAGAGGAAGTCCCGTTGGGCTGACGAGGAAGAGGAAGTACCACTCTTTGTATATATTGTGGTTGGGTATAGATAAGTTTTCAGTCCATTTCATCTTATTTTGCCACATCATGATCCTAGTCACTATGCCACGTCATACTTAACGGTTAAATATGGATGGAATTCACCAAGGGACTAACGGTGGAACCTTTTGAGAAGTTATGGGACCAAAATTGCAAAAAAAAAAAAGTTATGGGACCAAAATGAAACCTTTGTCATAGTTATGGGACCAAAATTGCAACGAAAAAAATTATGGGACCAAAATGAAACCTTTGTCATAGTTATGGGACCAAAAGTGCACTTAAGCCAAAAAAGAATGTACACATATGAATCTTGTTTGGAACTTATTAATAATGGAATGAAATAGAGTAAATACATTAATTTTAGTTAGCATAAGGATATACTTGTCATTAAAAAATTATAAACTTATCTACTCCATCCTCATTCCTCCAATTTGGAGAGCCAACAAAAATTGAATTTTAGAGTGTCAATAGATGCTTTAGAAGCCCTCCTTGTCCATTTCACTATTTCTTCAAAAAAAATCCAAAACAATTTTTTTTTTACTTTTTATCCCTTCCACTCCTCTCTATTCCCCCTGACACCCCATCTAGCTGCTTGATTCTTTCTGCATAACTTTGCAAAGAATCGTTCCAGTTTCTAGATAAAGACATTAATATCAATCAAAATTCTTTACACAAAATAATTCCTATATAGAATGCGGTTTTCAATGTCTTTACTGCAAGCCTTAAAAGTCCAAATCACAAATTTCAAGTCTACATGCATTAACTTGACATCGATATCAGGTTATTCTACATTGAAGTTAAACCAAAAATAAATAAATAAATAAATAAATAAGAATGGAGAATAAATTAGTTTCATTTATTGGAGAGAGTATTTACCAAGCTCAGGAGGCTATACGACCAAGCAAGGCCTAACATGTCACAAAAAGGAACTATATGATATAACTTGTAAGAGAACAAAAGGTTTGATATCAACACAAATCTTCAACTTTCAAAAAAGGCAGACTCAAATGTGCAATCAATGCACTTAAAAACTGTAAAGAGAATATGGAGGCCACCACCTTGCAGATATTGCCTTCATTTCATCATTACTCTTGAAAACTGGTTATGTTTTTTTTTCATTTCAATAAGGGAAGGTAATTGGTTCGCGTTGAATGGCTTTTTGAACAATCTCAGCTTGCTCCTTCAAATGAATCTTGTAGAAACCTGTGGCTGTTGCTGCAGAAGGAGCACGACCAACATATTTCACATCTTCATACCCTCCTCTTCCTAAGGCCTTCATTGCAGATATTAATCTGGGTAAAATGTAAGTATATCCACCCATGTTCATCGGCTCTTCTTGACACCAAACCACCTCGGCATCTACCGAAACCCAAAACAAAACAAGCTCGTAAGTATTAGTAATGAATGCTTGCTTCAATTTTCAGTTGAGTAAACTAACTATTTAGTCTCTGTAGATTATATGAACACTGTCAATTTAGTCCCCGATTTTTGAAAATGTTTGGTTTAATCTTCAAAAATGAATGACTTGTAATAAGTTAGTCTCTCGGTAAACACCCTAGAAGTGTACAACTCAATATTTGAAGGAACTATATCGCGAAGAGTTGTGAATTTTTAGAGACTAAACCAAACATTTAAAAAATTCAAGGACTATAATAACAACACCCATATACTCCAAGGACTGAATTGATAGTGCTATGCTTACTTGGATATCGTTTGAGCTCTCTCTGGACAAGGTCATATGGGAAAGGACAAAGTTGCTCCACCCTGCATATTGCAACATCCTTTGCTTCCGCCTTCCTTCGTTCGTCGTCAAGTTCATAGTAAACCTGCGAGGAGAATAAGTAATTTTTTGATAGTTACGAAGTGCATGTGAGGAAAACATTGGACCCTAGATATCGAAGTTATGTAATCATACTGTTAGTTCATAGATATAATTCATGTGTTAAAAAGGTATAAATAAATAACCATTGGTATTAATAAAGCACACAAATACTAGATATACAAGGACAGCAAGTTCCAATCATGAGTATTGAGTGTAGGACACACCTTTCCAGAACAGAGGACTAGTCTTCTGATACCCTCCTCAAGGTCTGAGTGATCATTCTGGTCTTTTATGAGTCGCTTAAATCTTGTTCCCTGTTTGTCGAAACCTGGGTGACCTTGGACATCATCAAACTCGGATAAATTTGACTTGCAATCCTTATGACGAAGAAGATTCTTTGGAGACATCACAATGAGAGGTTTACGGAATTCTCTATGTATCTGCAGGAGAAAGCAGAAAAGTACAGACAAATAAAGAAAATGACTTGAAGTAACAAGGCATTCATAAATCAATGAGTTGCACCAACCTGCCGCCGTAAAACATGGAAGAAATTGGCAGGAGTCGTGACGTTAACAATCTGCCAATTACACTCCTGAATTTGCTTACGAAGAGTTGGATCCATCTCAGGAATAATGTAAGGATTGTCATCAGCCATCTGTCATTGAATTAGTGAAATATCTGTTAATTATATGGAGAGAGCACATAGATAGAAAAAGTTACTAGCTATCCGTCACATTGAGAAAAGGTTTTAAAAATTACAACCCCTGAAATAATTTATAAATGTTCCTTTCTTCTCTACTACTTCCCTTCTAATGTTACCTTTGACAATAACAAATTACTACAGTCTACAGCACGAAAAAGCATAATTAGTAGTTACAAGCATCAATATATAATAGCATGAACATGCCTATGTATTGCAAGGAAAATAGGGTCATTTTCAATTTTGTTACTCAAGTTTAAAAATTTTCAATTCATCTGAAGTGTTAATGTCATCCATATAAGTGATTAAAACTATATATTTTATTGATCACATACCTAACTGTCATAATATTTAATCTAATTCCATGACTATTTGGCTATTCATTTATTCCATATCTAGAGAAATTATAGATAAAAACGTAGCATCACTTCTATTAAAATACACTATGTTAAGATAATCCGGTATGTGATTGTTAATATGAATTTGTCATCATCAATTTGAATGCTATTAATTCTTAGGGCAATATTGAAAGTATTCATAAACATTAGGGACGAAATTGATAACAAGAAATTTGAGGGACAAATAAAAAATACCCCAAACTTTAGAAACAATAAAAGACACACGCCCTTGTTAAAACAATCTCATGCAACACAATGCATGTCATATGACGGACCACATCAGTTCAAGTTATGTCATAATGACCATCAACTGCCAACCTTTATCCTCATGAATCAATTAACCCAACAGATAAGACAAGGTACAGAGACTAATAGCCGACAGTCCAAAAACAGGATCATACACAAGGAATAGTAGTATTCTAAGAAGAATTAAGAAGAAAAAGAGAATAGATTCACAAAAGAGTACCTGAAGATAGCGTTCTACTCTTCCACTTGAGTGCTCAGGACCCTGACCATCATAACCATGGGGCAGTAGCACAACAAGGCCAGTCTGACGGAGCCACTTAGCCTCACCAGAACTCACAAAATTATCAAATATTACATGAGCCCCATTAGCAAAATCACCAAATTGAGCCTCCCAGATTACCAACGAATTAGGATTTTCCATTGAGTAACCCAGTTCAAATCCAAGCACACCAAATTCAGATAGGGAACTGCATATAAAAACCTATTTAATTCCTTTCTAAAGAAGAAAGTACATTAAATATTCTAATTATTTATTTGTTTAAGAAAAAGCACATCTAAGGTAGAAGGCATTCTGTTTTATTGTTTCCTATTTCAATTTTCATTGAAAATAGCAAATTAACAATCATGAATTCAAGATTGAAAATGCACCTGACATAATTTATAAGAAAATATTCCCGTTAAACATCCTAAAAAGTAGATTTAAAAGTAAAAACTGAAAACAAATAAAAGATGTTTTCAGCATTTTCATATCAAATAATATTTCAAGTACCAATAATCAATCTCAAAAATCAAATAATATTTACATCCACTTCAATAAATTTGATTTGAAAGTGTTGGTGACCCTATTGTGTGTTCTACCTTTTATTATTATTTATTTTTAGTAATTGTAAATAGGCTTTATCATATTTATTATGTATTTTATTTTATTCCCTAAATTAGAATAGGAGCCTTGTATATATTAGTCTAATTTGCCTAATGAGAAATATCTGAGTATTCTAAAATTCACATGGTATCAGAGCAAGGTTGCCTTGAAGTGAGTTTTTTCCTCCTTCTGCAACCCTAGAGTTCCTGACCTTGAGGTTGAGTTTTCTCCCTCCCAACTTGCTGTCAAAAACCCTAGGTTATCTTGAGGTTGAGTATTCTCCCTCCTTTGCCGTCACCACCACCCTACATCGACAGAGACCTGACCGACCGGCGTCCGCCCTTTTTCCGGTCGCCGGAAACCTCCACACGCGCCGCCACGCGCCTCCCGAAGCCTCCTTCACTGACAGCGCAGATCTGCCTTTACACGGGTTTCTGACCATTCTCTTGCGTCACCGCCACCGGATTCAGACTCCCCACCGTGTCGCCGACCTAACCCCGAAAGCCGGCCGCCGTACTCCGTCTCACGCGCCGCCACGCGCCGCCACGCGCCGCCACGCTCCGGTCACTTTTTTAGGGTTTGCTGTTTTTTGCGTTTTTTGCTGTTCTGCTCCGTTTTTTGGTCTATTTTCTTCACTTTAGTCCACTTTTTCACTATGGGTGACTCTAAAGTGTTTGAAAATATTTCCCCTCTCTCTTCGGATGAAATTCGACTTTTTCGGCGGCTATTAACCAAACTTGACTCTCCTATGGTTAGCTCTTCTAACTATATGCACTCAGGTATGGCTTTTAATGCCCATGTCCCCACTTGGATTGTTGATTCTGGTGCGAATAGACACATGACTGGGTCCTCTAAAGATCTATCTAATTATTCTCCATGTCCCAAAGGGGAGTTTGTTCGAATTGCCAATGGGTCTCAATCCCCTGTTTGCGGGACTGGTTCAGTTCATTGTACTCCTGACATTAATCTTTCTTCTGTCCTTCATGCACCTGAATTTCCTGTTAGTCTTTTGTCTGTTAGTTCCATTACAAAAGACCTAAATTGTAAAGTTGTTTTTTATCCTAATCATTGTGTCTTCCAGGATCTTCATACAGGGAGGAAGATTGGCAGTGGTAGATTGCATAATGGCTTGTACGTGATTGACACGGTTTGTAACTCAGGTCAAGCCCTTCTTGGAGTTAATAAGGATGTTCGTCAGGAGATTATCCAGTGGCATAGACGGTTAGGGCATCCCTCATTTTTTGTGTTAAAGAAACTCTTTCCTAAACTGTTCACAAATCTCTCTGTTGAAACCCTATTTTGTGATGCCTGTGAGTTTGCCAAGCATACCAGAGTTTCTTATCCTTTGAGTAACTGTAAGAGTTCAATTCCTTTTATGACTATTCATTCTGATGTGTGGGGTCCTACAAAAACAGTTTCCTTGTCTGGTTGTCGGTGGTTTGTCACATTCATTGATTGTTGTACTCGCACTACTTGGGTTTATTTGTTAAAAAGTAAATCTGAGGTTGCTTCTTCCTTTAAATCTTTTCATAAAATGGTTTGCACTCAATTTAATACCCAGATAAAAATTCTGCGAACCGATAATGGGACTGAGTACGTGAATTCTGACCTAGATTCTTATTTGGAAAGTCATGGGGTTATTCATCAAACTAGTTGTCCATACACTAGTGCTCAAAATGGAGTGGCTGAAAGAAAAAACCGACACCTTCTTGAGGTAGCCAGGTCTCTTATGTTTTCCATGAACTTACCTAAACATTATTGGGGGGATGCCGTGTTAGCTGCAGCTTATCTTATTAACCGGATGCCTTTAAAACCACTCGACTTTAAATGTCCTCTTGAAGTTTTAATTGGTAATCGTAACTTTATTGTTCCTCCTAAGGTGTTTGGTTGTGTTTGTTTTGTCCCCACTAGGAATGTTGGTAAACTCGACCCTAGAGCCCTTAAATGTGTCTTTATAGGGTATTCTCCTACTCAGAAAGGGTACAAATGTTATCATCCTCCCTCTAGAAAGACCTTTGTCAGTATGGATGTCACTTTTCGTGAAACTGAACCCTACTTTGACTCAGCCTCATCACCTCTTCAGGGGGAGAGTAATGTAGAAGAGGTGGTCCTTGACTTGGGTGACATAAGGCAGACTGTTGTTCAGGGGGAAATTGATGAGCCTATTGTCCAGGGGGAGATTGATGAGCCTATTGTCCAGGGGGAGATTGATGGGCCTATTGTCCAGGGGGAGATTGATGTTCAGGGGCTGGAAAGGTTGAACAGACCAGATCTGAAGACTTACTCTAGGAGAAAGAGTGATGACAAACCTGAAGAAGCCATCATGCAATCTATTGAACCTGCTGAATCTTCTTCCACTGGTGAGGTATCCTCCTCTTCCCTTGATAATTCTCATTTGCCTATTGCTCACAGGAAAGAAGTTAGGTCTTGTACCAAACGTCCTTTGTATCCAATGTCTAACTTTGTTTCTTATGATTCCCTTTCCCCATCATATAGAGCTTTTGCCTTGTCTATTTCCTCTGTGTCTATTCCACAGAATTGGCAGGAAGCTGTCACAGATCCCAAGTGGAAGGAAGCGATGGTTGAAGAAATGAAAGCCTTGTCCAAGAATGAAACTTGGGAGTTGGTCTCTCCTCCACTTGACAAAAAATTGGTGGGTTGTAAATGGGTGTTCACTGTGAAACATAGGGCTGATGGTTCAATAGAACGCTTCAAAGCCAGATTGGTGGCCAAAGGATTCACACAAACTCATGGGGTGGATTATCATGAGACGTTTGCTCCAGTTGCAAAGATGAACTCCATTAGAGTTTTGTTATCTTGTGCAGCCAATTTAGATTGGGATTTACACCAATTTGATGTGAAGAATGCTTTTCTCCATGGAGACTTGGAAGAGGAAGTGTACATGGAAATTCCGCCTGGGTTTAATAATGAACAGAGTCAAGGGAAAGTGTGTAGGCTGAAGAAGGCTCTATATGGATTGAAACAATCTCCGAGAGCATGGTTTGACAAATTCAGCAATGCCATGATTTCTTTTGGTTATCAACAAAGTAATTCTGACCATACCCTTTTTATAAAGCGTAAAGAGGGGAAACTCACTCTTCTTATAGTCTATGTGGATGATATAGTTATGACTGGAGATGATAGAGAGGAGATGACTCGGTTGAAGAAGTTATTAGCTCAGGAGTTTGAAATCAAAGATCTTGGAAAGTTGCAATATTTCTTGGGAATTGAGGTTGCTCAATCAAAAAGAGGAATCTTTATTTCTCAGAGGAAGTATATTTTAGATCTCTTGAAGGAGACTGGTATGACTGGGTGTAAACCAGCTGAATCTCCTATTGAAAGTAATCACAAACTACAATTGGGGGTTGGAGAATCTGTTGATAAGGAGAGATATCAGAGGCTTGTTGGGAAGCTTATTTATCTTTCTCTCACCAGACCAGATATTGCTTATGCTGTCAGTTTGGTCAGCCAATTTATGCATGACCCGCGAGAATCCCATAGCCAGGCTGTTTTTCGCATCTTGCGATATTTAAAATCCAGCCCAGGGAAGGGACTACTTTTCTCCAAGCACGGTCACTTCCGGATAGAAGCCTTTACAGATGCTGATTGGGCTGGATCACTAGATGACAGAAGATCCACGTCCGGATATTGTACTCTTGTGGGAGGAAACTTGGTAACTTGGCGGAGTAAGAAGCAAAATGTGGTTGCTAGATCCAGTGCAGAAGCAGAATATAGGGCTATGGCACAGGGAGTTTGTGAAATTTTGTGGGTCCAGAAACTGTTAGCAGAGCTGGGCTTACTAGAAAGAGAAAAATTGTCCTTGTTTTGTGACAACAAGGCTGCTATTAGTATAGCTCAAAATCCTGTTCAGCATGACCGAACGAAGCACATTGAGATTGACAGACACTTTATCAAAGAGAAGGTTACTAGTGGCATCCTCAATTTGTGCTATGTGGCGTCAGAGAAGCAACTTGCCGATGTGTTTACTAAAGGCCTTAGTAAACAAATGTTTCACACACTAGTTTTCAAGTTGGGCATGTGTGACATCTTTGCACCAACTTGAGGGGGAGTGTTGGTGACCCTATTGTGTGTTCTACCTTTTATTATTTATTTTTAGTAATTGTAAATAGGCTTTATCATATTTATTATGTATTTTATTTTATTCCCTAAATTAGAATAGGAGCCTTGTATATATTAGTCTAATTTGCCTAATGAGAAATATCTGAGTATTCTAAAATTCACAGAAAGCAAGGATGAAGAGTTCTTTTTACCTTCAGAAAACAAATATTTTTTTTCCAAATAATGATAAAATAACAACTGAATAATAAAATTCACAACCCAAACACTTGTACATTTATTAGGAGAATCTCACTGCTACATTTATTACATAAAGACGCAACAAGCAGTCATGCAAACTCCAAATGAATGCACATAATGTTGTAAGAACAAGAGATAAAGGATTTAAGGTCCATGGTAATAGTAAAAATTCAAGTACTAGTAAGTAGTAAATTCATGAATATGTAAAATGCAATAGATGCTATCACCTATCAAAGAAATAAAGATTCAAATAACAATCATCGAAGGTTTGAGAGAGAAGCAACAGATGAGGAATTGCATGTAACATTTAATTCATGAGGTTCATCAATATAACAGAAAGCCATGTTCTATCAGAATCAAACTGAGTTTTAAAACATAGTCTTTAAACTCCACGTTCTTGACGTCATTCTTTTACAATACAGACCTGATAATTCTATTTTAACTCTATTTTTAAATCATTATTGTTGGTGACCCTATTGTGTGTTCTACCTTTTATTATTTATTTTTAGTAATTGTAAATAGGCTTTATCATATTTATTATGTATTTTATTTTATTCCCTAAATTAGAATAGGAGCCTTGTATATATTAGTCTAATTAGCCTAATGAGAATATATTGAGTATTCTAAAATTCACATGGTATCAGAGCCAGGTTGCCTTGAAGTGAGTTTTTTTTTCTCCTTCTGCAACCCTAGAGTTCCTGACCTTGAGGTTGAGTTTTTTCTCCCTCCCTACTTGCTGTCAAAAACCCTAGATTATCTTGAGGTTGAGTATTCTCCCTCCTTTGTCGTCACCACCACCCCATATCGACAGAGATCTGACCGACCGGTGTCCGCCCTTTTTTCGGTCACCGGAAATCCCCACACGCGCCGCCACGCGCTGTCCAAAGCTTCTTGCACAGCCACTGTCGATCTGCAGATCTGCGGATTTCTGGGCCTCGTTTTGCCTCACCGCCACCGGAATCGGACTACCCACTGTCTCTCCGTCGTAACCCCGAATCCCGGTCGCCGTCCTCCGCTGCACGCGCCTCCACGCGCCGCTCGATCATTTCTGGGCAGTTTGCGCTTTTTTCACGATTTGTGAAGATCTGGAGCTCCGTTTGCGTCACCGCCACTATCATTGGACAGACGACCATCTTGCCGACCAGAACCCAAAATCCGGCCGCCGTCTGACGCCGCACGCGCCGCCACTCGCCCACGCGCCGGCCACCGTTTTTGGAGTTCGTTTTTCAGCGGTTTTTTGGCCTTTTCTGGAGTTTTTTTGGCTGAATTCTTTTGTTTTCCTCACTTTTTCACTATGAGTGACTCTAAAGTAATGAGAAATACTTCTCGGGATGTTGCACCTGGAGCCCCTCTCTCTTCGGATGAAATTCGACTTTTTCGGCGGCTATTAACCAAACTTGACTCTCCTATGGTTAGTTCTTCTAACTATATGCACTCAGGTATGGCTTTTAATGCCCATGTCCCCACTTGGATTGTTGATTCTGGTGCAAATAGACACATGACTGGGTCCTCTAAAGATCTATCTAATTATTCTCCATGCCCCAAAGGGGAGTTTGTTCGAATTGTCAATGGGTCTCAATCTCCTGTTTGCGGGACTGGTTCAGTTCATTGTACTCCTGACATTAATCTTTCTTCTGTCCTTCATGCACCTAAATTTCCTGTTAGTCTTTTGTCTGTTAGTTCCATTACAAAAGACCTAAATTGTAAAGTTGTTTTTTATCCTAATCATTGTGTCTTCCAGGATCTTTATACAGGGAGGAAGATTGGCAGTGGTAGATTGCATAATGGCTTGTACGTGATTGACACGGTTTGTAACTCAGGTCAAGCCCTTCTTGGAGTTAATAAGGATGTTCGTCAGGAGATTATCCAGTGGCATAGACGGTTAGGGCATCCATCATTTTTTGTGTTAAGGAAACTCTTTCCTAAACTGTTCACAAATCTCTCTGTTGAAACCCTATTTTGTGATGCCTGTGAGTTTGCCAAGCATACCAGAGTTTCTTATCCTTTAAGTAACCGTAAGAGTTCAATTCCTTTTATGACTATTCATTCTGATGTGTGGGGTCCTACAAAAACAGTTTCCTTGTCTGGTTGTCGGTGGTTTGTCACATTCATTGATTGTTGTACTTGCACTACTTGGGTTTATTTGTTAAAAAGTAAATCTGAGGTTGCTTCTTCCTTTAAATCTTTTCATAAAATGGTTTGCACTCAATTTAATACCCAGATAAAAATTCTGCGAACCGATAATGGGACTGAGTACGTGAATTCTGACCTAGATTCTTATTTGGAAAGTCATGGGGTTATTCATCAAACTAGTTGTCCATACACTAGTGCTCAAAATGGAGTGGCTGAAAGAAAAAACCGGCACCTTCTTGAGGTAGCCAGGTCTCTTATGTTTTCCATGAACTTACCTAAACATTATTGGGGGGATGCCGTGTTAGCTGCAGCTTATCTTATTAACCGGATGCCTTTAAAACCACTCGACTTTAAATGTCCTCTTGAAGTTTTAATTGGTAATCGTAACTTTATTGTTCCTCCTAAGGTGTTTGGTTGTGTTTGTTTTGTCCCCACTAGGAATGTTGGTAAACTCGACCCTAGAGCCCTCAAATGTGTCTTTATAGGGTATTCTCCTACTCAGAAAGGGTACAAATGTTATCATCCTCCCTCTAGAAAGACCTTTGTCAGTATGGATGTCACTTTTCGTGAAACTGAACCCTACTTTGACTCAGCCTCATCACCTCTTCAGGGGGAGAGTAATGTAGAAGAGGTGGTCCTTGACTTGGGTGACATAAGGCAGACTGTTGTTCAGGGGGAAATTGATGAGCCTATTGTCTAGGGGGAGATTGATGAGCCTATTGTCCAGGGGGAGATTGATGGGCCTATTGTCCAGGGGGAGATTGATATTCAGGGGCTGGAAAGGTTGAACAGACCAGATCTGAAGACTTACTCTAGGAGAAAGAGTGATGACAAACCTGAAGAAGCCATCATGCAATCTATTGAACCTGCTGAATCTTCTTCCACTGGTGAGGTATCCTCCTCTTCCCTTGAT
>QANZ01043229.1:42163-70110 GCA_003254925.1 Chamaecrista fasciculata
AAAAAAAAGGCCAACCTTGTACATTTTAGGCTGTGTGAAAGATGGTTCATCAATTTCATTATGTCCAAATCGACGGTAACACACTAAGTCAACAACCACATCTGAATGGAAAGTCTGACGCCACTCAGCTGCAAGTTCAAAGGCATGAACAACTGCTTCCACGTCATCACCGTTAACATGGAGGATGGGGGCATCTAAGGCTTTGGCAACATCAGTACAATACTGCGACGACCTGCCAGACCTTGGATCAGTAGTAAATGCAACTTGATTGTTGAAGACAATGTGTATAGTCCCACCTGTTGAGTAATTCGGAAGAGCACTAAGATGCAGAGTTTCATAGACTACCCCTTGTCCAGCAAAGCTACCATCTCCATGAATCAAAACAGCCATATTTTTTGTTCTGTCCACATCATTTGAGTAGTACTGTTTTGCTCTAGTTTTACCAACAACAACTGGATCAACTGCTTCTAGATGACTAGGATTTGCAACCAAAGACAGATGTATCCCCCTTGAACCCCTAGTTGGGCGATCATAAGAAGTCCCCAAGTGATATTTAACATCACCAGTCCCTAAGTAGAGCCCAACTTCATCCTCAGGCAGACCGCCACTAAACTCGCTAAAGATCTGACGGAGCGGCTTTCGAACTACATTACCCAAAACATTCAATCTTCCCCTATGTGCCATTCCCATAACTATGCTCTCAACTCCAAGATCCGCAGCCCGATCAATCATTTCTTTCATACCAGGGATAATTGTTTCTCCACCTTCAAGCCCAAACCTCTTTGCTGATGTCCACTTGGTGGCCAAGAAGTTCTCAAACAGTGTACTCCAGGCAAGCCTATCAAGAATAACTTCACGACGCTCCCGATTCAGTTGTGTAGGTGTAGGGGTTTCAATCTTGTCCCTAAGCCAGTTACATTTCTCACGATCTGCAATGTGCATATACTCATATCCTATGCTTCCACAGTAAGCCTGCTCAAGCCTTGTCAAAATAGACCTAAGGGTTTGCACTGGGCGATTTTCAGATAAGAATCCGGACATCCTCCACACACCCAAAAAGAATTCCCTGTCGAGATCTGCTTCAGTGAAGCCATAAAGTGCAGGGTCTAATTCATCAGGGATTTCTCGTTGTTCCAAGTCCAATGGGTCTAACTTTGCTTTCATGTGACCATTAACCTGGTATGCCCTCACCAACAATAGCAAACGCATACTCTCCTGAATTGTTTGGCCAGAAATTCCAGGGGAGGTTGTAGCCTGACCCACAAAATTCCTGAAGAAATTGTCCCAGGACTCATCGACACTGCTTGGGTCAGCTTCCCAAGCCCTTTGAAGCTCTTCTAAGTAGACACTGCTTGTCCCATCTAAGAAGCTGTCAGTTAACCTGGAAAGAGGAACAGGTCGAGGCACGGGTGCAGTTTGTGCTTTTGAATTGAAAACTGTGGAGTGAAAGAATCTACTCTGTGATGGAAGGACTCTAGTCCTCGTTCCATAATATCGTGGTCCGCCCTGAGAGAGAGTTCTCCGGATCGCATGCTTTACTATGCTCGAACCAGCTCTAAACCATGCCATGGTTCAGTCCACAAAATCAAGAATATCACCAATGTTCCCAAGGTTGTATCTCCAAAGGCCCTGCCTTTATAAGCTAGACATCGGTGTCCCCTGCCATGAAACAAACCAATGAATCAACAGTGCTGGGAATTTCTTTAAAGAAATTTTTTTTGAGAAAAAACCTACAAAAATTTTTGCAAAATAATAATAACAAAAACAAGAGTAACAAAAAGTTTTCGGATGAAAAAAGTATATACGAAGAAAAAATAATGGAAAAGGGGTACTGAGATCAGACAAAGCACGTCCAATCAAGAAAAACTATCCAATCATCGGCACAATCCAACAACCAAAAGACCTTGTGAATTGAAGAACGCACAACACAGCAAAAAAGGTAGTTCAACCTTTAAAGCATGATATCAAAACCTCATCAGATTACTCTTTTTTTCTTCTTTGGTGCATTCAGCTAAGTTCAAATTAACTCCGGAGTCACAGAGTAACCCAAAAATGCTGAATTCGAATCAGCCCCGAAAGAGGGATAATCCTCAACAAGAGTCAATTGTACCCAATATACTAACCTTGATGGCTTGATCACTAACATATGAATACTGACACAAATAAGCATATTAGCATTTGAGTTTCACATAATTGCACGAAATTACCTTAAATTCCTCAGAAATCCAATCAGAACTAAATCAAATCTATACTTGAGAAGAAATTCAAGGAACTTTACCCTTCTATCTTTTTTCTTGAAAACGAAGTTAGATCAACATGAACAAAACTCGAAAATAAAACAGCACTCATAGTATAAAATTTACAATTGATGTGACGAGGGTCGAAGGTGAGAATAACATTTTTCATAAGAATATGAATAAATCAAAAAGAGAAAGAAATTATGAGAAGAGTAACAAATTAGATAATATGATAAGTTGGTTTCCAATATGCGGATTATATGTCGCCGGATTCAATAGAAAAAGAAAACAAGCTTACGCAATCAAACAGTTAAGAACTTGAAAAATGAATAAATCTAATCTAACTGTGTAACGAA
Source organism: Chamaecrista fasciculata (assembly GCA_003254925.1). Taxonomy (NCBI): domain Eukaryota; kingdom Viridiplantae; phylum Streptophyta; class Magnoliopsida; order Fabales; family Fabaceae; genus Chamaecrista; species Chamaecrista fasciculata. Next base: position 44,757 of record QANZ01043229.1, read on the forward strand.
TCCTAAAAAGAGTTGGTGATACCGTGCAAGCAATGAAAGCGAGGAGAAAGAAAGCTTGGTCGCCGAGGCTTAGATTGACGACAGGAGAAACAAAAGATGGGATTCTGGGGCTCCCTACTATACTATGAAGATTTTCATTCTCAACAGAACCTTCTTCTTCCTGTACTGATTGAGACCCACGAGAGCTAGGGTCGGAATTTGAAAACTGGTCAGAACGCGAGGAACAAGGTGCGATAAAGCGCGAAGAACAGGAGAGAAGGGAGATGCGAAAATAGGAGAGAAATTGAAGACTGGAGACAGACTTGCAGGCTGCTTTATGCGAATCCTTACCTTCCCACGTCTTCAGGAACAGAAGCATTTGTTCTTCAGTCTTACCCTTTTTCTCTTACAGTCTTACCCTTTTTTCCGCTTTCAAGGTTCCAAATGATATCACAAAAATAGATATGTAAAACAAAATTAGACAAAAGGATTTTCTTCGTGTCCAAACTTTATATCAACTTTTAATTTTGTCTTTAATAAATTTTGTCTGTCAATTTTATCTTTAATATTTTACGTTTTTTTATTAATTTTAATTTTTTGATTAACTTTTTCAATAATTTAACGACAGATTTCATTATGCTATTCAATTTAAGTTAAGATTTAAGTTTTTTTATATTAATTTTATACTACATTTCATTAGCCATATAGGATCTGTCGTTAATATTTGACTAAAGTAATAGTAAAGGATAAAATCGATCAAAATATAATTTTATAAAAAAAATGACAACAAAAAAATATTGGAGACGAAATTGAGAATTGAAGTAAAGTTTAGGGATAAAAAGGGTACTTTTGCAAAAAAAAAATCAATTTCCTTTAGGCTCCGTTTGGTAGCCATGAAAAGAGTTTTACATTGTAAAACTCCACGAATTTCGAGACTTTCATGTGTTTGGTATGGTAATTTAAGCTATGTAAAGTGGATTACAATGTAAAGGGTTTTACATTACATAGGCCATTTTTCTTTACTTCACATTTCTGATGTAATTCAAGTCTACCTAGGGAATTATGGTAGAATTCCTAATTTGCCCCTCTCACTCTCATCCCATTTTCTCCCCCTAAGGTGGCCGGCGACAGCGGCGGCGGTTGACGGCGTCTCCGGCCACCGTGGACGGCGGCGCCGGCCACCGTGGACGGCGGTGGTGGGTGGCGGCGGCGGCAGTCTTGTGGTGGTTGTGGGAAGGGCATTTTTGTCATTTTTTTCTATATCTATTTTACTTTCCCTCCCCTACCTTTTTATACCAAACACTTTCAATCTTTACCTACTTTACATTCCCTCAACTACTTTTCCTTTCCCTCACAATTTTTCCCTTGTAAAACCCTTTCCTTTACATACCCCCAACCTTACCAAACGGACCCTTAATTAATTATGAGGTCAAAATCTCATGTTGGTCTCAATTATGGATTCAGTTTCATTTTGATTCTAAAACTATTTTATGTTTTATTTTAGTTCATAAAATGTGATTTCGTCTAGTTTATACTATTATTTCTAATTTGGACAATTGGAGATTGATCATTTCTCTATCATTTGTGTCATAAGCTGACAAAGATAGAAAGAAAAATTGTTATTCTTAATCACAAATTAAAGATAAATTTGTGGTTAATTTATTTTAGATTAGTAACATTTTTTTCTTTCTCTCTGTGAACTTACTTATTATAACACATTTTGAGAGGGATATAGGGTTTTTGGCAAAAAAAAAAAAAGAAAAAGCGAGGGACATATGGCTCATTTCAATTATCTAAATTATAGGGTATCGAATACTAAATACCCTAAATATCTACTCATTTCGGACGGATATCGACTAGATAGTTGAAGCAATATCCGTATCCACCTGGAATCTAGTAATTTTTTATTTTTCATTTCTCGTATCCTATCCAATATCTCCATCAAATATCAAATTTTTTTTATAAGTGGATTCAAACAGGTATCTTAGATACCCACCCAAATTGTCATCACTAATTTTATTTATTTGTAATGTGAACACACTTGACACAAGTCACAGAACACCACACCTAGAAGAAACAGAATTTTCAATATTGGTGGACGAAATCAAAAGAGCATAACCAAAGGAAGAAAAAGGTAGTTGAAACTATATTATCTATATCTATATCTATACTATATTATATGTGTGACGATACTTATGGTTGGTCAAAAATAATTAAATTAAAAATTAAAAAAAACAAGAATTAAATATGTAGAACTTGATAATTGACTAACTTTATAGATAATGGGAGAGAGAAAGTAATAGACGAGATTTAAGAAAGTGAAAACTTATTATTTGGTCTTTTAATTTTCACACTTCTAACGATTTAGTCCTTAAATAATAAAAATATACTATTTAGTCACTGAATAACTACAAATGTCAAATCAAGTTTGCTTAAAGTTCTGTTTTGGTCCCTCACGTTTCCGGCGAACTTTCTGGCGAGATACACAGGGGCCCCGACGACTACGAAAACTCCTAGTCCAAGGTTTTTCGACCTACTGAGTACAATGGCGGCCTTCATTTTGCAAACAAATGACCGGAAATATGATTTTCAGCGATTGTGTAATTTTTCAACGACTATGTAATTTTTCGACGGTTTGCTAGTCATTTTTTCACAAAATGGAGGCCGTCATTGAACTCAGGAGGTCAAAAAACCTTGCATTAGGAGTTTTCTTAGTTGTCGGGGTCGCCGTGTATCTCGCCAGAAAGTTCGCCAGACTTGAGGGTCCATAACAAAACTTTGAGCAAACTTGAGGGACCAAAATAAGACTTTGGCCAAAAAAAAATTGAAGTTAGTGCATAATTGACGCCAACGTTTCACATTAGGAGCATAACTGACACAAAACAAACGTTAGGGGCATAACTGAAACTGACCCCAAACGTTAGGAGCACGAAAGAGTTTTTTGCCTAAATTAATTTTCAAAACTCAAATAAGTGAATAACCCAAAGCTGATAATGTGGTAATGCTTTAATGTCAATTATTTTAAATTTTCCCCTCCATCATTTTAGCACTATTTTTTTTATTCAAAGTGTAAATTTAGTCTCGTATTTTTTGTTCAGGTCTCAAAATGGTTTTATATTCCTTTTTTGCAATTTTGGTCTCATATTTTTGCAAATAGTTCCACCGTTAGTCCTATGAAAAATTTCATCCAACTTTTGTCATTAAGTGTAATGTGACATGCTGACTTAGATGAGAGAGAAAGCTGACGTGATCAAATGAGATGAGATGGATTCAGATTTGATTTCATATCTTTTTTAAATGTTTCAACTTTGGTCTCATATCCTTTTAAAATATTTTAAATGTGGTCTCATATCTTTAGAATCAATTTTAAATTTGGTCCTATATTTTATTTTCAACTCTGCTTAATTTCGCTGATTTTAATATATACCATGATCTTGAAAGTTAACTTAAACTCTACTTGTTTTAAGACTGAGTTTTTAGTAAGATGTGGAAATATTGTGTGAAGATGAAATACAATTTTAGAATGTAATGTAAAAAAAGTCTATGCTTTTCTTGGATTTTAGCTTATGCTTCTTCATTCATTTCTATTTCTCTCTTGGAGAATAAAGTATAATCAACTTCAAACCATAAATGATTAGTTGGCCAAAAAAGAAACCATAAATGATTAACCTACCAAGATTCCAATGATGATTTTCTACTTAATCTTTACAAATTTATTTTGAACATTATAAAGGACTAAATTTGAAACTTTTGAAATAGATATAAGACGATGTTTGAAACATTTGAGGAAGATATTAGACCAAATTTGAGTTCACCTCATCCCACTTTAGTCACGTCAGTTTTCTCTCTACTACAAGTCAACATGCCACATCACATCACACTTAATGGTAAAGAATGGGCGAAATTCTTTGTGGGACTAACGGCGGAACCTTTTGTAACAATATTGTTGATTTTTAGTAAAATATAAAAATATAGAATGAGAGAGTAGGATGTGAGAAACACTTTTCTTGATTGTTTTTTATTTCTGAATGTCATAGGGTATTTATACAAGAGAACATAGTCTATTCTAGGAAATACAATTAATATAATTGATTCTCAAATCTCTAATATTTAGGCTAATATCAGGGTCAACACTTTAATGCAGATTGATTTACATAATCAAATCTGATTCTTAACAAATATGAAACTAAAATTGCAACAAAAAATATACGAAATTGATTTGGGACCTAAGCAAAAGAAACAGGACCAAATTTATACTTTGACCTACTACTTTTTTCAATAATTTAAAGGTTTTAAAGTATGTTACTTATATGAATTGAAATGTGATGTAAATCATGTATATGTGTGTGTATCCAAAAAAATTTTACACTCTCAAGATGAAAAGAAAGTAATATTATATAACTTAAAATGTACGTGATAATGGGCTAATAATAGAATATTTAGCCATTGCCCTCGTGAAAGACACTAGTGACTAGACCTCAAGCATCCTCCTCCCTCTCCTTGACATAAGGCCACATCTCATGCTTGGTGTCCACAGTAAAACGCAGGGATAGAATCTCGAGTATAACTCTAGAAGATCTCAAGATCCTACAATTTAAGGATCACAATATCAAGAGGATTCTACTGGCGCAAGTCTAACTAGGAGACTCCCTCCACAATCCCTAATTCTCTATGTTACTCTCTTATTAGACCAACTCACTATTGAGTTAAGTATTGAAGATAAATCGCAAGAGAACTCCTATGATTTATTATCTCGGAGGAATTTCAACTTTAAAGTTTCCTCGTCACAACTAAGTAAGATCTCTTAGTCGAAACTTAATTTATCGCTCGTGTCGTCTGTGGGCTACTTTCTCAACTCAAAAATTTTTATTAAACCTCGAGTAGATCTCACGCACCAAGCAAAGAATCGAAGTTGACCTTGATAAAAGATGATAAATTTTTTGGACTATTTTGAAATGAATCAGGGACCTGAATGAAAGAAAATCTTGAAAGAAGTGATGAAATCTTGATAAAACGCGAAGATCCGTTAATTTTGGACAGAAATATACCACATGGACCCTTTCTGCTAACAAAATAACCCTCAAGCCTGATTTTGACATATTTTGAACCACATGGACCCGATATCTAATTACCCTAAACTACAAGGACCTTTCTTGTAATTTACCTTAAAAATTGTAATGAAAATATTTTTTTTTTGCAAATAAAACTATTTATAACTCTTCTGGTTATTGCTAGATCTTTTAATCTAGAGTCGACTCATGTCGCATACTTAGCTATAGTAAGATAGTCTCTCATTAAAATAGCTAGATTCATAAGGTCTTAGAATTTAAATCTTCGCTTAAACGATACTAAATCTTTTATCACTCAATCTAATCACATATTGATAATTACTAAATTTTTTTACTTTATAGTCTATACACATTAATTAGTAAAATACAAATCCTAATAGTCCATTTTGTAAATTCTAATACTAACGTTTTTTTAAGAAGAATATAGTGTTATTACATAGTATTTTAGTAACTTCTATAATATGTGATCACTTATTTCTATATGGAAACAAAAATAATATTGTTCTTCTTCATGTTTTATTTGATGTTATTGTTTCTAAAATTAACACAATTTAATTATATTACCAGGTCTATATTACTATCACCTAAACATACGCTAGTTCACGAAAGCTCTCGCAAGATACTCTTTATAATTCTTATCCATGTTAGATACTCTTTTCACTCTTCATTCTCTTAACTCTTCACTCTCTTAAGTCTTTGATTCATTGTTCTAACGTACTTGATTTTGGAAGTATCTTCGCAAAACAACCCTTATAAAGTCTGTAATGAATTTCTCACTATTCTATTGCTCATTCACTATTCCATTGCTCCAAGCAGCCTCTTCATAATTAAGATAAGAATTCATCTTTAAATTAGTTTATTATATATATATATATACTTTCTATCATTGACTAACGATTCTAGTCAGAAAACATATGATTGCATGTGAATGCTTGTAAAGCAAAAGTTAAATTATTTATTGAATAAAAAACATTCAATTTATTCATGTATTTGTCATTATATTAATATGAGAATACGCGTTTCGACAAAAAAAAAAAAAAAATAATAGACAAATAAGAAACCTAAGATGATAAGCCATGTGCCACATGGCCGGGTACATAGGAGTATTCAGCGATATGATAGATTGCTGGTTTTATACCGAAAAGATCAAACTAATGTTTTGAAACTTGGATTAGTTCAATTATGTAGATTTGAACTATTTGGCCAAAAACACACTTATTGAACTATGAATGGGATAATTTGGAAAAAAATCGTCACATATTAGATTAAATCCGGAATTTTTAAAAAATAGGTCGGGTAATTTTAAGATTACAAATTAATTTTTAGAGCTTTTATATGAATTTTCATTATATTTTTAATTGAACTTTACATTTAATAATTAACTATTAATTTTTTAAAAAATATATCATTTTTAATTCTTACATTGCTCGAATAAAATTAATCTTATCAAGATAGTTAATAAAAGAGATTCATGGTTTCAATTTTTTTTAAAAAAAAGAGTTGCAACTAACATAGGCAGATGACATGAAGCAATCAGAAATAAGACTTCCGTCACAAGAATATATTTCAAATTGGTAGTAACTTTTGGGAATAGGTACGAGCACTATTTTTTCATGTAAAAGAATTACTTTTAGACGTTGGGAATAATGGAGTTATTAGATATTGAGTGATGTTCAAGCCAAAAAAAAAAAGCTATTGAGTGATCAAAATGACGTTTTCGTTATACATTCTAGTGGACAAAGTGTAAGCTTGTACTCTTTGACTTCTTCGTTGCTAAACAAGGATTGGACATACAGGTTTGTCATGTCCTGCGAAGTGGTAATCAGGTCGCTGACTTATTATTTGGGTTGGGCTTTAACTTGGATCGGGTGAAGAACTGTTGGACTAGTCCTCCTGAGACTTTAAGCTTTGGGTTGTGTGAGAATAAGACTTTAAGCTTTGTGTTGTGTGAGAATAAGACGGGTTTGGAGCTGCCTAGGTGTGGGTAGTTTTTTGGCTTTTGTTTGTTTGGACGTAAGGCCCCTTTTGCTTACTAAAAAAAGTGTAATTTTGATCCTTGTATCTTTTTGGTAGGTTACAATACAACCCTTTATCTTTTTTTTTGTGTTGCAATTTTGGTCATTTAGTTTTTTTTTTTTCAAAATTTCACTTTTTGGCTTCAACAATTAAATGTGGTTATTTTGTTGCTCGGCCATCTACTAATTGTTGCTAAATCTTTTATTCATATAGAGAGCATTTTGTGTCTTTTTCTAAGCAAGTTACTCATGCAGAGAATTTTCTATCTTCTTCAAAACAAGTTACTCATGGATATCCTCCCCCTCTCATCATTGTCTTGCCTCTATCTCTTGTTGGTTTTGGCGTAGGAGACTAGGACATTCAAGTTTGAGATTTTAATGCTCTCCAAACAAGACTTAGATTACCCAAGCTTGATTTTATTAAAGATAACGTACGTTATGCTTGTCAAAAGTAAGGGTGTTGATTGGGTTGGGCTAACCCGCCAACCCGCTAAAACCAACCCAACCCACTAGTTTGGGTTGGTTTGGGTTGGGCTGGCGGGCTGGTTTGGGTTCAAAAAGTTGAGCCCGCTGTGGTTTGGGTTGGGCTGCGGGTTTCAAGATTTTGAGCCCGCTCAACCCAAACCAACCCGCCGGCCCGCAAAAATATTAAATAAAAAATAAAATTAATTTTTATTTAGTTAAAATTCTATTTTAATATCACAAATAATATTATTTTTACAATTTGGTCAATTAATAAATTTTTATTCTCAATTTAGTCCATAAAAAACAAATTGTGAAGGACCAAACTAAAGAAAAAAATTTACGAGACCAAATTTTTTATAAAATAAAAATATAAAAAAAAAAAAAAACTAGTATGGGCCAACCCGCCAACTCAATCCAAACCAACCCGCCACTGTTTGGTTTGGGTTGGTTTGGGTTGACTCAATTATTTTCTTTAGCCCAACCCAACCCAACCCGCCAAATAAATTAATGAGCCCGAACCAACCCGCCCTAAACCCAACCCAACCCAGCCCGTGAACACCCCTAGTCAAAAGGATAAACAAGTCAAGAGTTCTTTCCAATCCAACGAATATGTTTCGACATCAAGACACTTATGGATTTGTTGGTCCAATGAGGATCAAAAGCCAATGAAAGCTATATGGATTTGGACTCACACCTCTCACATTTTCTTTCTAATTGTTCCTTTCTCTTAGCACCACATCTATAGTGCACTATAGGGGATCCATGTCTCATCTCTCGTTTCAAGTTTAAATGTTTTATGACAATAATTTGACTTCATTTACTGACAATACCAACTAAGCAGTAAAAGGCTCTTAGCACCACATCTTTCGGGCCTAATTTGACTTCATTTACTGACAATACCAACTAAGCAGTAGAAGGCTCTTCATATTTAATACATAACTCCAAACTTGTTACAATCATCATAATTGAAATGAGAAAGATATGATCAACTTCGCTCGTCTACGCTCGACGAGCGGCTCTCTTCCAGACTCCAATTTGACTTTATTTGCTAACGACACCAACTAGACAATGAAAAAACTCGGCTAGAGCAACATATAACTTAAGACTCATAATATTCAAACTTGAAACAAGAAAAATATAACCACATTCAGTCGTTGGAACCAATGAGTGAAACTTCAGAAATTTGGAGGAATTAAATTGCAACAAAAAAAAGATGAAGGACTAAATTACAATATACAACAACAACAACAACCAAAGCCTTATCCCACTAGGTGGGGTCGGCTATATGAATCAACTGACGCCAACGTGTTCTATCCTTGCACATGTCAACCGTAAGGTTATTGATAGCTAAATCTTTTCGGATAGTTTCTTGGATAGTTTTCTTTGGTCTTCCCCTTCCCCGGATTATAGGATTCTCTACCATTTGATCAACTCTGCGTACCGGGGCCTCTAAAGGTCTTCTTTGCACATGCCCAAACCACCTAAGGCGTGTTTCGACCAATTTCTCAATGATAGGCGCCACACCAACCTCCTCTCTGATGACTTCATTCCTGATCTTATCCATAATAGTATGACCACACATCCAACGAAGCATTCTCATCTCAGTCACGTTGAACTTTTGCTCATGTTGCCCTTTTATTGCCCAACATTCAGTACCATACAATAGAGCGGGTCTTATTGCCGTGCGGTAAAATTTTCCTTTTAGTTTAAGCGGCACTTTTTTATCACAGATAACCCCTGAGGCCTTTCTCCACTTCATCCACCCTGCCTGAATCCTGTGATTAACATCCCCTTCTATTTCCCCTTTGCTTTGCAAAATCGTTCCCAAATACCTAAAGCTTGTAACTTCTTGTAATTGATGATCACCGAGTTTCACAATATCTGTAGTATCCCCTTCTCTGCCACTGAACTTACACGCCATAAACTCTGTCTTACTTCTACTAATACGAAAACCATAAGTCTCCAAAGCTTGTCTCCACCTTTCTAGTGTTGCATTGACTTCGCCTTTGGAGTCCCCGACCAAGACAATGTCATCAGCAAAGAGCATCCACCTTGGTGCCGCCTCTTGTATATGATCAGTGAGTACATCCAGTACCACATTAAAGAGGTATGGGCTCAGAGCTGAGCCTTGATGAAGTCCTATGGTAATAGGAAAATCCCTCGTCGCTCCACTCTGTGTTCTCACACAAGTTGTAACCCCGTTATACATGTCTTGAATCGCCCGTATATAAGCCACACGAACTCCTTTCTTCTCCAAAGCCTTCCATAAAATATCCCTTGGTACTCTGTCATAAGCCTTTTCTAAATCGATGAAAACCATGTAAAGATCCTTATGAGCGCTCTGATAACTTTCCATCAATCTTCTCAGTAAATAAATGGCTTCTGTGGTAGACCTTCCAGGCATGAAACCAAATTGATTTTCAGAAATACGTGTCTCAACCCTCAGCCTCCTCTCAATAACCTTCTCCCATAATTTCATAGTATGGCTCATGAGTTTGATCCCCCTGTAGTTCCCGCAGTTCTGAATATCTCCCTTGTATTTGTACACAGGAATAAGGGTACTCTTCCTCCATTCATCCGGCATGTTCTTGGAGCGCAAAATCACATTGAAAAGTTTGGTCAACCAGCACACCCCCTTGCCTCCTAAACTTTTCCACACCTCAATTGGTAGATTATCCGGTCCAACTGTTTTCCCATTATCCATCCTTCTCAGAGCTTGCACCACTTCCTGTTCTTGAATTCTGCGATAAAAGCTGTAGTTAAGGTCCTCTTCCTTACTTATTCCATCTGAATTGTAACTTGTCGTCTGACCCTCGTTGAAGAGTTTGTGAAAATAATCCTTCCATCTATTTTGAATGTCATGATCCTTAACCAAGATTTTACCCTCCTCATCCTTGATGCATTTCACTTGATCGATATCTCTTGTCTTACGCTCTCTACTCTTAGCAAGTTTGAAGACTCTTAGCAAGTTTGAAGACTAAATTACAATATAACCCAAGATAAAAGACCAAAATTGTACTCCAACCTATTCTAGTCTAGGCAAGGTGTCTCTTGTTTCCTATTTGATTGTTTTTTCAATAACTAAAGCTGTGCCGCAATTTCCATTTCAATGAAGCGGTGAAATTTGAGACTACTACTCTAGAGTCCCTAATTGTGTTCATTGCATTTAGTTTACTTGTTATATGGATACTAATGTCACCCTTTGTCCCAATTCAAAATCCAGATTTAAAAGTATTGATAATATTGAGGTGAAAAATATAGTTGATGAAAATAGCTTTAGGAAATCTGAAAGTGATTTAGGTATTGAATGAATTGCAAAGTCAAAACTATCTGAAACATAGGGGAGGAGCAGAGAATGTGATATTATATCAAGAATGTGATATTATATCAAGAATGAAACTTTAAAGAGATATTTGGTAAATTCATATGGGTGTTTACAATTAGATTATAGTTGTTGTCTGCATTTTTCCCAGCAAAATAAGAACATTAAGTACTTACGTGTAACAAACTGAATGTTTTCTGATAATCTATGAGGATCTAATCAAAAGTAAAATGCTGTTTTTTTATAGTCAGACTACAAATGAAGGAGGAAGATCAAGCAAACAAAGTAGCCAGAACAGATTCCACAAACTAAGTGAGCAAAAATAAAAATAAAAATACTTACTTTTAAAACACCACCTTTAGAAGTTGTTGAAAAATACTAACAGATACATGCTGTGACATCTAATGTTATGAAATTAAGTTTAGCACCCAGATGAATGAATGCAAGTGTAGAAGGTGATAAATTCTGTTCAACCACAGCAAGCTGACTTTTGTGCAGCTTGACCACCACTCGCAGCCGGGTCTGGTTGGTTAATCTTGATGGTCTGAGGCTGAAACATTAAAAAAAATAGAGGGAAAGATCAACATTTAACAGTGAGCAAGAAGCCACATTTCCATGTCATTCCTTAACATTTTAGGAAAATTCTCATAAACTTCACTGTTGAATAAGAGAATGGTGAATTTGTAGCCTTTCAAGAAAGGTACACAAGAAAAAATTGTGTGTGCATGGGTATGGCAACATTTATATAAATATATATAACCATAAAATATAAAAGAGTAAACATACCTGAAAGTTCAGTTTACATTCTTTAGTTTTTAAAAGTCATGAAACCAATACATTCCAATCATTTTGTCCTTGCATGTTAGTCCCCCATAAATGAACTTAAAGGACTAAGTTGTATTGTCCGCACGATTTTCGAAGACTGAAGTGTATAAACTTGTTTTTCCGGATTGAGTTGTCAAACTCGTATTTTGTATGTTTACTCAATATAAATTTATCTGATTTTTCTTTTAAAAGTATGAATTTTTTGTTCACCGGTCCAAAAAAAAAGTTATAATGCCACAAAACTAAAATAAGATAAAAAGAGTCATATTTACAAAGAAATATATATATATATATATAAATTAAAAGGCCAACCCAGTTCGAGTCCCACTTGGTGGGGTGCTGGGGAAGGAAATATATATATATATATATATATAACATTTATATTTTGTAATATTAAAAAAGCACCTAGAAGTATCTATAGAATACAGGTACTGTACATTGGTGTGCTTCATACCCCATTCATCCATGCACTTGCAAGTTATGAATTTTGGGAAAAAAGAATGAAGGACAATAAAAAGGACAAAGACCCTACCTCGGCTTTAGAATCTGTTTCTGCAAGTCTTTGCTTGATGTCTCTAGCTATTGAAAAGAAAACCTCCTCGACATTCATGTTTGTCTTGGCACTCTGCATACAATACAAATATAAATATTATAGAATCACAACTACTCAATAGAAATGTGATTCACATGTGCATGTGCTACTCACAGTTTCAAAAAATTTGATACCATACTCATCAGCAAGAGCTTGACCTTTGGAGGTAGGCACAGCCTAGAAAATTACAAAGGAACAATTTGTGAGAATATCAATAAAGAGAGGGAGAGAGACATAAGCACAAATTTAAGCAGACACACAACAAAGGCGTTTGTTTTGCAAAACAAGAACTCATCATTTTACCATTCTAATTTTATTTATAATCCTCTGATAATCCCTTTACTAACACCTTTCCTTTATTTATTGAGATGTAATCAAATAACGTCATATCTTACAAGACAAGAAAATAATCACATTTTATTGGACCTCCTTGGGCACTACAAACAGTAGCATTTTCCTTCTGGGTGAACCAAAACAATTTCACCACATTGCATTATGCCATCAAGACCCTTGACAACAGAATTTATTGAGCAAGGTGAGTCAATCATGCAAGTCATGCATCAACTTCTTATTCAACTTTTACACCTGAGCCAATCAAGCTGTTATAAGTAGGAAACGAGTCCCATGTGTACATACCCTTTTACTTTCATCCATGTCAGCCTTGTTGCCAACAAGTATCTTGTTTACATTGTCAGAAGCATGTTGTTCAATGTTGCGAATCCAATTCCTAATATCTGAATGGAAAGAAGCATGCTACGTGTTAGTTATAGGAATGGCGAAATGATTGACAACAACCAGAAAGACAAAAAGATAGTGAATTTGATGTGTCAGCCATATCCAAAATTAGGTTAGAAACTATAAAGTATGAATGCAAAAATACAACACAATGCTATAGGCCGTGTTTTCCTTTTTTCAAAAAAAAAAGGAGTTTGTCTTTTGACAAAAATCTATCAGAACACTTGAACTCTCAACAATGTAATCAAGCAAAGAGTGAGTACTGTTAAAAGAAGCTTCATCAGTAACATCATAAACCAGCAATATGCCCATGGCTCCACGGTAGTAAGCTGCAAAAGTGTGTAAGTAATATTGTTAGAAAAACCTCCCTTGCATAAAAATAAAAATGAAGATGACATTAGAAAAAGGATACTTTCCTATTGTATTTAAAATCAGGAACTAAATTGTTTGACAAAAAATTAACTGACTGACCAAGAGAAAAAGCATACCTGTTGTAATAGTTCGAAATCGCTCCTGTCCAGCTGTATCCCAGATTTGCAACTTAATGCGTTTACCATCAAGTTCAATGGTTCTTATCTTAAAATCAATGCTGCCATAAAGTGAATTATGATAAGATTTTACTTGTTCAACAAAAAGGCATAGCGCATAAATTTATCTTCTTCGACAAAGGCTGACAACATGCATATGATCTGGCTTTCTAAAACAAAACAATGACCGTGTTAAATATGAAATTTAATAGCTATAACCTTATGAACTCTAGACATGAATCCTTTCCCAGCCATAGTTTCAAAAACAATCAGTCAATCACTCAGTCAATCTTACGAAATTCTTGGTCAAAATCGGTAGAGAACTCTAAAAGGCACCGAACCTAACACTGATGCCGCAAAATAACAAAATTTGAAGAGTAAATGTATGATTTGAAAACATTGTCTCATGTCAGATAGAACACAAGTATAACATGTCAAACAGAGACAACTCCTTTAATGATTCCATTACCCAAAGGTGGGGACACTTAAACAATAGTAACTGCTTCAACATTTACAACAGAGAGGGGAGAGCAGATTCTATATATACTAACCCAATAGTGGTGATAAAACTGGTGGTGAAGGAACCATCAGAAAATCGCAAAAGGAGACAACTCTTCCCCACACCTGTAGGAATTTATGTCGAAAGACTAAAAAATAGGACAAAAGCAACTGAAACAAAGTATTCCAATTATTATAATAAAATATTCTATAAAGTTGGAAGTTACCATGCAAATCAATATAAAGCCAAAAGCATATTTTTAACATGATCATTCGTGGGCTGTGAAGAAACAAGTCCAGCCCATCATAATGGTACATAGAGCACTTGCCCAAAAAACATACAATACATTTCATAATGACAACCATGTACCAATTAACTAACCAACTAAAAAATCTGAAGATTTTTTGTTTTTGTGGTGGGGGAAGGGCACGATTGAGGGGGAGTATTGCTTGCAACTAAGCCAAGTTAGGGAAAACGGCAAAAGGATTGCATGCAAATCAATATAAAATTTAAAATCATTTTTTAAACATCATCACCTGTGGCCTTTGAATAAACAAGTTCAAATCATCATAATAGTGCATAGAGCACTTTTAGCAAAAGCATATAACGTACTTTAAAACGACAAACATGTACTTATTATAGGAGGGGACACTCATACTTAGAGTATAACTTACAACAAAGATTTATAAGGAGGGATAGATACTGGATGTAGAGGCCAAGTATAGCGTTCATTTTGAATTCACCAATAGATTTATGATGACTACCTACAAGGCATATGACAGCTATAAATTTAACAGGCCAGCCATTACCAATTTTCTCAGCATAAGCAAATCGAGTGACATTACCAATTTTCTGAGGCCGTACAGATTAGGGAAGTAAAATGTACATAATGTGGGAAATTTGTGGGACCATCTCTAAACCCTATTTTGTGGGTCACAACTGACAACATAGGCTCATCATGTACAGATAAGAACACGAGTTCATCACGGCTAAACATCTAAGCAATTACAAAACGTGAAAAGGAATCATAAAATCATATAGTACAGTTCAAAAAATAAGCCAGAATACAACGCAACAAGGTATGAATTTGAAAATAAGATAGAACTGTCTTACACACATATTTTTTACTTTTTAGTCTCAAAACCCACTTTCAAGCCCAATTTGAACTCATTTGATGACAGTCCCAACAGGGCAAACAAAAAATTGTTAAAACTAACCCGTAACTCTAACTTAGTAGTATCCTGATTTGAAACGAGATATATGATCAACTTCGATTGTTTGACCGTGAAACAAGAGGCCCACTTTCGGGACCCAATTTGACCTCATTTGCCAACGACCCGAATTGGATAGAGAAAGTACTTGTCAAAAGCAACACATAGCTTTAAACTTGTCACATTCGAACTTGAAACAAGAAAGATATAACTACATTAAGTAGTTTGGGGCCAAAAAAAACTAATTGGCAACATTTAGGATCAACTTGAGCATTTGACCATAATTTAAATTTTAGATCAATGTAAAATGTAACAACTAACAACAATCATAAAATTATAAAAATACTTGATTTTTTGAATGAACATCTTAACAAAAAGGATCTATCACACAAAACCAAGAGTTCATTGGGTCTTTTGTCACTCTTCAAAGTTTTGGGAGATTTTTGCACAATGACTAAAGTTCAAGGGAGTTTTGTGCATTTTAGCCTAAAAATATCTACCAAGGTTGTAAAGGCTAGTTTGATGTTGAACCATCCCTTTCACCAATAATCTCCACATGAACAAATTCCATTCTTAAAATGATGAAACCGGTTAGCATCCCTTACAACTATCTCCCTATCAACAAGTTTTGATATAAGCTTTATGGCTGAATGACAATTTACACATGCTCGAAGGTTCTTTGTTATTCTAAGTGTTGTTAAAGGAGCAGTACTAATGAGCCCATAAGCTATTGCTATCCTCTCACTGTGATAACAGAGATTCTCCTCCTTCTCTTCAAGATTCAAATCATGCAAAACCGATTCCATATGTGGGATGAACCCAACTTCCTTTAGTCTTCTCTCCAATTTGTGAAGCTCGTTAAAGATTTCCTCAGCTCTCGGATGCAAAATGTCCCCTACTTGAAACACTTCTAGCTTTCCATTGATTTCAATCATACTGTAACCAAGGTCTTTACTCAAACCTTTCTCCTTCATTAGCACTCTAACATATGCAACACGATCCCACAATCGCACTGAGGCATATAGATTTGATAGTTGCACATAATGACCTGTGTTGTATGGATCTAGTGAGAATAGTTTTTCTGCAGCATATTCTCCCATTGTCACATGGCGATGGATCTTGCATGCACTCAAAAGCGCCCCCCATACACTTACACTAGGATCAATGGGCATTTTCAAGATAAAGTTAAAAGCACGATCTAGATAACCTGCTCGTCCGAGGAGATCAACCAAACAAGCATAATGCTGGTGACGTGGCTCAATTCCATAATCTCTTATGCAATGGAATAGCTCCCATCCTTCCTTTACTAGGCCTGAATGATTGCAAGCTGTGAGAAGCCCAATAAAGGTAACGTCATTTGGGCACACTCCTGCTTTTTTCATTGTGTGGTAAAGATCAATGGCTTCCCGGCCTCGACCGTGTAATCCATATCCCATAATCATGGCACTCCACACAACAACATCCTTATTAGAAGTGCGATTGAATACTTCACGAGCAAATTCAACACTTCCACATTTTGCATACATATCAATGAGAGTTGTGTTAACTAAAACATCACTACTATGTTTATCCATGCTAATTAAGTCATCCATCCATCGCGCTATTTCGAGGGAACCAACTTGTGCACAAGCTAAGACAGTAGATATCACAGTGATAGTGTCGGGTTTAATATTTCTTGAGATAAGATCACGAAATAGCTGCACTGCTTCCTCAGCATGACCATTCTTTGCATATCCAGAAATCATCGCATTCCAAATAATCACATTTGGTATCTCCATTTGATCAAGAAATGATCTAGCTACTTTCAACTGACCACATTTTGAATATAGTGAAGTTAGTGAGATAAGCAAATCAGGTTCATCTTCAAGACCCATTTTAATGACATAGCCGTGAATAGATCTTCCTTGTTCCAAGTCTTCTACGTCGGAGTAAGCCCTTAAAATGCTTACTAAAGCAATCCAATCTGGTTTCACATTAGTTTTTCGCATTTCATCGAACATCCTCAATGCTTCCATGGCTTCCCCATTATGGGCATACCCAGAAATAATGGAAGTCCATGAAACAATTGTTCTATCATGTAACCCATCAAAGACCATTCTTGCACAATGAATGTGACCACATTTGGCATACATTGCCACAAGGCCATTCTGCACAAACCCGTCAAACCCAAACCCATGTCTGAAAATCTGGCCATGAACTACCCGACTCAAGCGAATATCGGAAAATCCAGTACAAGCTTTAAGTACATATGGAAAAGTATAGCAATCCGGATTCACTCTAGCCCATCTCATACTTCTATACATTTCAATGGCATCCCGAGATATATTGTGCCTTGAATAACACCTAATAATAGCGTTCCACATAAACACATTTGAATCAGAAAATTCATCGAACACCTTTCGGGCATAACCAATGTGCCCAAGATTTGAACTCCCATTAATCAGTTTGGTCATTAGAAATCCATTATTCTGCAATCCGGTGACTACCAATTGATCATGGATTTGATTCAGGTGTCTCTTGTGGGAAGAATCGTCAATAAGAGACACATAAAAAGAATCTGAATGGTAACAGTGAAAGATGTCATAAGCTTCAACGCAATGACAAAGGGTAAGAGGTGTTGAAAAGCGAGAATATTTGATAAATTTGAAGAAATAGAAGGCAGGATTTCGAAATGTTGTAGCATTTCGGATATTGGCAGTAAAGGGAAGTGAGCAAAAGGGTATACAAGCCATACGGCTGCGTCCACTATCTTCTACTATTAGTTGACAAAGTTTAAACTCATATCGTAGAGTTTCTTGTCTCAACTTGAAACTCTAAATTCTTATTCCAATCACCCTTCTCAATTCTATCAAATCAATTAGCTTCGCTAAATTTTTCTCAAACTAGGAAGCAATACAGAAGAAGGGGTAGCTTTACCGCAAAAGCAAACAACTCTTCCCCACACCTGCAGGAATTTATGTCATAAGGCTAAAAAGTAGGACAAAGGCTACTAAAAAAAGCATGTCAATTATAATAATAAAATATTCTATAAAATTGGAAGTTACCAATTTGCTTAAAAAAAAATTTCTCATATTTTTTTAGGATACATGACAGCATGGAGTTTTGAACCTCCCGAGTTACTCAACCCCTCACCACTAGAACATGCCCATTGGTTTTCATCCAAGAGCTCTAAACCAAATAACAACAGTAACAGTATATAGATAAATAAAAAGATGACAAGAAAGGTTATCAATACTGGTAGAATAAGACATGCAAATCAATATAAAGCCACAAGCATATTTTTAACATGATCATTCATTGGCTGTGAAGAAACTAGTCCAGTCCATCATAACGGTGCATAGAGCACTTGTCACAAAAGCATACAATACATTTCATAATGACAACCGTGTACCAATTAACTAACTAACTAAAAATTGAGAAGATTTTTTTTTTTTTTGGTTAGGGGAGGATAGAATGGAGGGGGAGTAGTCTTGTTCAGATGCTTGCAACTAAGCCATGTTCGGGAAAAAGGACGACATGCAAATCAATATAAAAGTAAAATAATTTTTTAAGAATCATCACTTGTGGGGCTGTGAATAAACAAGTCCAAACCATCATAAAACTATAACAGTGCATAGAGCACTTGTAGCAAAAGCATATAATGTACTTCAGAACATCAACCATGTACTTATTATAGGAGGGGACACTCATACTTAGAGCAACAAAGATCTATAATGAGGGACAGATACTCTGACGTAGAGGCCAAATATAGCCTTCGTTTTGAATTCACCAATAGATTTATGATGACTACCTAAAGGGCATATGACAGCTATAAATTTAATAGGTCAGCCATTACAAATTTTCTGAGCATAAGCATATCGAGTGACATCATGAAACCGCACAGATTAGGGAAGCAAAACATACACAAGGTGGGGAATTTGTACAATCATCTCTAAACCCCATTTTGTGGGTCATAACTCACAACATGGGCTCAAAATATACAGATAAGAACATGAGTTGATCACGGTTGAACATCCAAGCAATTACAAAACGTGAAAAGGAGTCATACAGTCATACACAGTGCAAAGAATAAGCTAGAAGACAGCCCAAAAAGTTATGAATTTGAAAATAAGGTAGAACTATCTTATACAACATATTTTCGCTTTCCTGTAACACACACATATGCGACCCCAAATAAAAATAATGGTTCGGTGAAAACCCACTGCTATCCGTATTCCTTATCTCAGACGATTATATTGCCTACCCTTTTCCTTTTTAAACCAAGTCGGACAGCCGAAATTAAAAACAAAGTAACAGAAGCATTAAGATCTGGCGAATTGAATACCCATTCGCCTTCCCTCGTTCTCTAAGCAAACAAACAGAAATCGGAACATGAACAAGAAGATTTTGAGGGAAAGGGAAGCAATAACGAACCGCTATCGCCGATAAGAAGAAGCTTAATGAGATAATCGTAATCGGCACGGGCTCTTGCTGGTGGTGCTGCCATCTTTGATTACTGAACACACGGACTACAAATCTTCAAACGAATGCCTCAATCCCTCTCTGCAAAGAGATTCGTCGCAGAAATGGAACCAGTTTAAGAGATCGGAATCGGAAAGAAAAGAGAGAGTGTATGTTGAGAAAGATCTGGCAAAGGTTAGGAATAAGAAGTCGTCGTCGGCGACATGGGAAGAAGAGATCAGAGAGAGAGAATCGAAATGGGTTTTCGGAGAGCTTGGTTGAGTCGTTCTCTCTTCAAAGTACCGTTGTGTGAAGGAGAGTGGACACAACGCATTCCTTATGATACTTCCGGATGCAACTCTTTTCCATTTTAGGCCAAAGTACACCTTTGGCTCTATAACTTTTTCTCAAGTCTCAATTTGATCCCATAATTTTTTTTGTTGCACTTTTGGTCTTATATCTTTTGCTCAGGTTGCAGATTTGGTCCCATGTTGCACTTTTGATCTTGTATCTTTGGGCCAAGTTGCATAATTAATCACATATTTTTTGGTTATATTGCAAAATTGGTCTCATATCTTTAGGTCAAACACAAAATTAGTCTCATAAGTCATAACTTTAGGTCAAGTGGGGCTGACGGTGGAAGTTTATGAAAAAATATAAGACCGGCTCTGCAACCTGAGCAAAAGATAGGGGGTTAAAAGTACAATAAGAAAAGTTATGAGACCAAATTGAGACTTGAGAAAAAGTTAAGGGATAAAAATGCACTTTGACTTTCGTTTTATGTCCCACTATTTGTCTAAACTCTACTTTTGTCCTTCACTGGTGGTCAATTTACAATTTTAATCCTAGAGAAATTTTTGTTCTCATTTCGGCCCTCGTGTTTAAAATTTTGATTAGTCAGTGAATCTCCTCTAACTTCTAAATCCCAAAATAATAAAGTCTATATTAATAATTTAGTTTTAAAAAGTTAAAAAAATTAATTTAATTACTAGATAAAACTATAAAATATTAATCGATAAAGGATCCATATTAATTGGCCTCCAATCCATCGAGCTCTAGGTCACTTCTTACACACTTTTGTTTTGTTTACTTCTCTAATACCTTCTACTGACTTATTAGCCATCAAAATGATAGATAGAGAGGATCAACCCCTCCAAGACTAATAGTTAAGTGAAATATCAATAAGCTATAACTATATTGAATTTAATATTAAATCTTAGTTAATATTTGTAATAAAATGATAAATTTAATTTGTAATTACGTATTTGAGATATTAAATTATATATTTTAATGAATTCAACTAAAATATTTATTATTTTAAAGTGATCAAAATCAATAATTTCTTTGTTAACAAATGAGAAAACTTACTATTTGGTCTTTAAATTTACACCGAGTTTAACTAATCAATCCTTGAATAATTGAAATACACAATTTCGTCCCTGCAATTTTTCAATTATCAACTATTTGGTCTCTAGTGACGATTTAGTCCCTGAATTTAAACTAATTTTATAATTTTTTATCCCTGAATTTGTACTAAATTAATATTATTTAGTCCTTAAATTTGAACTAATTTTATACTGTTTGATCCTTTAATTTATACTAATTAGTCCCTGAATTTGACCCAAGGACCCAATTGTGGACAATTACAATAATTTAAGGATTGTGAATAGTATATTTTGATTATTAAGGGACTGAATAGTTGATTTGATGTAAATTCATGGACCAAATAGTAAGTTTTCTCTTAATAAATTATCATGTGAGGCAATGAAAAGACTTTCACACGGTAAGACATATATGTATACACTGGTGAGTTTTATACATGGAAGTCCATGAAACAATAGAATTAAGGGTAAATTACACTTTGGTACCCTGTAGTTTGGCCATATTTCATTTTGGTACCTTGTGGTATTCTCCGTTAACACTTTGGTACTCTTTGGAGTTATTTTGTAATTTTAACCTTAACAAACTTTCCAAAAATTAAATTTTGACCCCCAAAAATTTGTATAGTTTTCATTTTAGTCCCTAGATAATATGTATCCAAGGACCTATTTGTAATTTTTTGAAAATATTGGGGGCCAAAATGTAATTTTTGAAAAAAATTTTATGGTTAAAATTACAAAATAGCTTCAAAGGGTACCAAAGTGTTAACGGAGAATACCAAAATGTCACTTTTTAAACCACAGGGTACCAAAGTGAAATATGACCAAACCACAGGATACCAAAGTGTAATTTACTCTAGAATTAACATCAAAAGACCTAACATAATATAGAGGATAACACGAGCTTTAGATATGATAAAAGCATTCAGAGAGTTTGATTTAGACAATATAAGGACTCTTAAACCAGTTTTAAAGCTTGCAAATCAAAAGCACTCTTCTGAGAAAATTCAATATAAGGCTCCTTGAATTTATACTAAATTTATATTATTTGGTCCTTGAATTTGTACTTTTGATCCCTGAATTTGACCAGAGACAAAATCGTTGACAATTACAATAATCCAGGGACTGAGTAGTATATTTTGATTATCCAAGGACTAATTAGTTGACTCAATGTAAATTCAAGGACCAAATAATAGGTTTTCAACATAAGGCCCCTGCTGTGAATGTCTTCATGCTCCATTCCATTTGAATTTGTCTACTACAGATTGATTTTGCTATAAAGTGTATTCCCTTTGTGTTTCCTCTTTTTATTTTCCTCCAATCCATAAGCAGAACTATATCCCATTGAATCTAGTTATGCTGTACTTGTTGCTTGAGAACAGTTTTCTCAAATTGAGGGTATTTTATAGAAAACTGAAGAGTAACTGCAGTAAGTGATTGAGTTTAGTAGTTACTCATATTAAATTATTGACACTAGAGATAGAGTAATATGGAGAAGACAAAATTGTTTCGAGCACCAACAGAACCAGAAGCGCTCCTTGTTTCAAATAGAGGAGGACGGGTTATTCACATTTAATTTGATGGTCAGAGGCAAATTGAAAGCTAAGCAGTGGTAATTCTAAGGATTCCCCAGAAAACAATAGAGATGTCTTCCAGTTTTTGAGATTGTTGATGTTAGAACAAAGTTTGTAATGTTCCTGCTTGAAGATTAGTTGATTCCTTGCATACCAAATACACTAGGCTTTGAGAAAAACTGTGTTTGTAAGTTCAAGTCATCTATTACATTATCTGATAAGAAAGACTTAAACCAATCAATTGTATTGGTCTGCACAATCTCAATGATTCTAATTGCCAAGTTACCAAAACACATATTGGTCTTGTCCACTCACAATACAACATTAAATGGTCAAATGTTTCAAGTCTATTTTTGCAAAATGGACAAGTATCTTCTTCCACTACATTTAGATTCTTCAGTATGTTTTTGATAAGCAAGCTATTATGAGAGATTTTCCAAATGAAATCTGCATACTAATAGAAAAATAACAAATTATATATATATTGATAATAGGCCCAATAATTAGGAGGCCCAAATGGCAGAACATGCCCTTGATCCAGTAGGCCACAAACCCACCAGATGGGTCACATGGGCGTGAACGCCCTACATCTCGCTAAGGCGAGGACGCCCACAATCACGAAGGACATGGGCGTCCACGTACCTGGAAATAAGGAAACATTCCCTGAATCAATCAGGAACCAATCAAGGATCGCTCAAGATCCGCTGTCAATCAAGGCAAATCAATCAGAGATCCTTCCCCCTAATAACGCCTTGGTCATCAAGGCACCTTTCGCAGAAAAGGAAATTGCGTGGGAGCCAAGGATCACAATCAGATCAGCCAGGATCACAATCAGGCATCCAGGCATTTATGGCAAGATCACAACAGATTGCCCTCAGCCAGTATAAAAGGTTAACCCTTCACACTGGAAAAAGGTACGCTCTCTACTCAGTCAACTGACGTTTTTGAGCTCATAATCCTTGCTAACTTAAGCATCGGAGGTGAATCGCAGGGCCACCTTGTGTGTTCATTGTCTTGTAGGTAACTTACAACCCAGAGTTGCCTCATCTGAACCAGGTAATGACCCCCGGCCAGAACCTAGTTCATCATAAGAGAAATCCTGGAGCCAAGCCACCAAGGCCCAATGGCGATGCGAAAGAAAATCCAAAGAGCAGGCTTCTACTGGCCTACAATCCAACAAGATGCAGAGAGCGTTGTCCTCTCGTGCGAGAAATGCCAGAAATATGCTAACATGATTCATTCGCATGCTGCCTCCCTAAACGCCATCACCTTGCCATGGCCCTTTGACCTTTGGGGGATAGGCATAGCGGGACCTTTCCCAATGGCAACCTACCAGAGAAAATTTCTCATAGTTGCTGTAGACTACTTTACAAAGTGGGTGGAAGCCAAAGCTGTGGCGTCCATAACCACGGAAGTCATGGAGAAATTCGTGTGGCAGAACATCATCACCAGGTTTGGCATCCCAAACACATTGATATCTAACAATGGTGCTCAGTTCACGAGCGAGAAATTCCAAGACTTCTGTAAGGTCTGGAAAATCCATCACAAGACCACCTCAGTGGAACATCCTGCCACAAATGGCCAAGTTGAACTGGCTAACAGAATCATCATACAAGGAATCAAAAGGAGACTGGAGTCACCTAAGGGAAGATGGGTTGATGAACTCCCCTCAATATTATGGTCGTACAAAACCACAGAACAAACAGCCATGAAGGAAATGACGGAGATTGTGCCATAGGGCCAATCATTTTATAAATATGTTTTGAACATATTGATTAATTTATGGAGATAAATTAATGGTTATCATATCATTAGCATGTTTACTATGATAACAGTCCTTGATTAATTATGTGATAATTAGTCTAAACTGTCCCTGGTCGCTCATTTAGGTGGGAACTTGAAATGAACTAAGACCAGCATGACCTCGGTGCATAGAGATGCATGCACTAGATGCTTGAACGAGAGTCATGGTGCCATTGTGTAAAGGGTTACAAGTTGCTGGACTGACCCGGAGAGTCCTGCATGGGTTTTAGTCATGAGCTAGCCTCTCCTGTACACCTGTCACGATGCCCTTAGACATGAGGTCTTCATTATTCCGGCGTTTTAGTTGTCAAACTTTGGCCTAGTCTAACGTTACCAGTAGCAGGGTAGCCATAAGAGCTAGGTACGGGTTTGGTTGATTGCCGTGCTGAGAAATGTGGTTGACCAAGACGGAATTTTGTCCCTCATTAGAGATGAGAGATATTTAACTGGGCCCCTCGATGAGTCTGTCCAAGGAATGTGTGGCCACACTAGTAAATGGGACTTACTCAAGGAATAGAGAAAGTTGAGGTTTGGATTATGGATGACTTTCCCGTGCCTAATCCAAGACCAAAATATCGTAGGGCAATAGGGATCAAGACAAGGTGGTACTAAGGTTAAGTCGTTTTGGCGATAAGCGATAACTCACGTGTTTTGGGTAGTCGTGATGGCTTGCTAGAGTCCGCTCTTGACTTGTGAGTCATAGGGATGACTTGCTGCCAACTTCACGTGGGGCTTGCTGGGTCACACACGAGCAGGATCAAGATGCCACGCTGGGACACGAATTAGGGATTAATTCGTGGGTCACATTAGTGACACCGTTTAAGACATAGTTGATTGTACTGGGACATGAAATCTTGTCTTAAATAAATATCTACATATATGATATTTAAATTTGTGGGACAAGTTTAAATATATATAT
>QANZ01043229.1:70940-83479 GCA_003254925.1 Chamaecrista fasciculata
AAATAAATTAAATAAGTTTCCTAAAAGTTAGGAAATTATTGATTTATTAATTTCACTAATATTGGGGAAATAAGAGATGAGGGTGGCGCCTCATTTATCTTAATTTTATTAATGTAAAATGTTTTATTAATTAAAATAAGGTAAAGGAAAATATCTTTTGAAAAAGATATGGGATTTGAATTAAAAGATATTATAGTAATATTTTTATTCAAAATTGTTAGGAATTAGTTATAACTACCTAAGGAGTTTGGGTTGCTATAAAATTCCTCCAAGGCTAACATGAGGATAGGCGCCTAGTTTCTTTTCTTGGGGTGCAAGATTTGATCTTGCATTTTAAGTTTAAGAGATAGGCNCAAGTTAGTTATAACTTCCTAAAAGTTAGGATTGTTATTTTAATTTATTAAATTCCAACAAAATTAAAGTGGGGATGGCGCATGGGTTGAGAATCTTTGGGAGATTTGATCTTCCAATTTGATTATCAAAGATTGCATTTTGAATTCAAATTGAAATATTAAGGTAATATTTTAATTAGGAATTCAAGTCCTAAAATTATGATATTATAGTAATCTCATAATTTTATAAATTGATAATCCTATAATTTAGGGATTCCCTAATTATAATTATCAAAATCCTCAAACCCTATAAATAAGATAGCACAAGTCGAATTCCATAAGCCTTGCACAATAGGGAAACTTGACTTTAGCCTAGCATATCACAAGAGAAAAATTCGATTTTGGCTCTTGGTGAGGAGAGAGAAAACGCAGCCCTGGTTTTTCTAGAGAGAGAAAGTGGTGCACAAAACTAAAGGAGTTTAGGGTTTGTGTGACAAGGTTGTGTGAGATCAAGAATTGGATTCTTGATCATAGGCGCCATCATTGTTCTTGGAAATTCAAGAATTGTTCTTGAATTAAAGAACACCGTAGATAGAGGTCCCTGATTCACTTGGAGAAGTGAAGGAGGCTAGCACCTAGGCATCTCCAAAACTGTTTGTGTGGATCACCGGCAGAGGAAGCACACTTGGAGTGGACTCCTCAGCATCGTAGAAACAAAAGTCACCGATTGATTTGGGTAAATTTCTAATCCTTTTACTGATACAGATCCATATAGCGGATTCTTTTGATAGAAATCACTTGTGCGCCTGGTTTTAATTTTATTATGCGTTTTTAATTTTTGTTTCCACTACGTTGCGCCTCTGTGATTTCCCAACAAGAAACACCCTTCGCCTTGGCATACGGGCATGAATCAGTGATACCTGCTGAAGTGAACGTCCCAACCGAGAGGATAATCAACTATCCAAGTACCAATGATGCCAACTCCAGACTTGAAGAGCTGGATAGCTTGGAAGAAAGAAGTGAAGTTGCAGCCATTAGGTAAGCAGCCTATAACCAAATCGTTAAGAAATACCATGACTCCAAGATCAAACCCAAGACCCTCAAAATAGGGGACTTGGTACTCAGAACTATGGAAAACAACAGGAAGGATCCTAGGCACAGAAAATTGGGACCAAACTGGGAAGACCCATACAGGGTTACAGGAATACTGCCTGGAAATGCCTTCAAGCTCGAGACTTTTGAAGGTAAGCCACTTCCAAATGCCAAGAATATGGCCAAACTCAAATTTTATTTCCCTTAGTAAGGAAGCTTTGTAATAACCAAAGAAGGCTCTTAAGCCATTGTACTGAGATTTTTAATCAACAAAGTGCATTTTTCTTGACAAGCTGTGTTAATTATAATGAGTTGCTCGAGGGGACGCCCTCGGAACAGCAACAAAAAGGCCCTCGAAAGAGCCTTAAGTGTATGACACTCGCCAACCAAGCGGACCGATCCTTCCTTGGATGACTAGTCAAAAACTTAGCGTATGATACGCAAACGCTCTAAGCGGGCCCAACGCGAGGCAGCACTTTACGTGCAAACAATCAAATCAAAAGTGTGGAAAGCACAAGTCAAAAATGGCATGCAGCGCATATAATGAGCTAAATGCAAACATGGCATAAATTAGAGCATAAATTTACGGGCGATACCGCCCAACTATCGAAAAAGTGGCACAAAGGCCACACCATACCAAGTTAAATGTGGCATAAAAGCCACAACAAATCCACAAAGTGTTTAAAAAGGGCACGCAGGCCCAAGACAAAATAAACATAGGCACGCAGGCCTAAGCATCTGCTGAAGTATCCTCCACAATGTCAGCTATGGGGGCGGCCTCGCCATCAACGCCCTAGGGCTCCTTGAGACCTTCGTTGGTCCCTGCGCCGGTCTGGGCGTCAGCATCCACGACCTCATCCACGTCAGCGCCCAACTCTCCATCCACGCCCTTGTCTGCGGCGTTGTCACCCTCAGCGGTCGTGGCGTTGTCCTCGGCAGCACGAACAATGTCAGCATCAACGCCCTCGGGTTCTCGGGCATCCTTGCCAGGCAGAGGAACGTCATAATCAGCGAACCAAGGAAAATCCTCATCACCCCCAGAGTGGTACCCCTCTAAGTCATAGTTCTTAGACATCTTGGGGATGTTCAATGCAGGATTGGCGTCTATGGGGTCCCAGATCAGCCAGCCTTCAACTATCTTATTTGGACAAATCCCGGATATGTCCAAGTTCGGGTTGCGCAGCCTCAACTACCGAATGGTGTTCTTGAAACCTAGATAGTTGTAACGCGAGTCCCTCCACTTGATTTGTTGCAGAGCCAATGCCTTGAGAGCTTTATGGGTGTCCTTGCGAACCTGAACCTCGGCTTCGAGCTCGGCAACCTTCTTGTTCAAGTCATTAACAATGGCAGAAGCCTCTTCCAGCCGCTATCCCCTTTGCTCAAAGCCAGTTTGAATAGAGTCCCGGGACGCCTTCATTAGGTTTAGTTCCTCGGTCAGACCCTCAACTGTACGACGCAATTTCTTGGCGTCACCGCGAGCATCGTCCCTCTCGAAAATGAGGTCCTTCCTGGAAACACTATTACCAAGAACTCGCAACGCAGCCGCAAGTAAGAACTGGGTGGTCTCCTCTAAAGGGTCTCTGGTGTTCTCCGTGGATGCCTTGGCCAGCTCATCCCTCTTCACTGCGGCGGCCTCAGATAGACAATTGGCCAAAACTGCCAGAGCATCAAATCTTCCAGCCTCTAGAGTAGCCGGAATGAGCGGAATCTCGATAGCTGGGCGCGCACGCCCGTGACGACGCCTTGCCTCCCTTCGACGCGGGAGCAGCAGACTCTTTTCCGTGACCGCCAGATGGGGTCGGAGAACTCGGGGTATGGGTAGGATCACGAATGGACAGCTTCCCAGGCTTCATGGGAACGAAGGGAGGCTTCTTTTTCTTCGGAGGCTCCACTGCCTTCTCCTTGCCTTTATCCTGGCGGGGACGCTTGCTCCCGATGACATCGGCCAAGGAAGCCTCATCTACTGCAGAACAAACAAAGCAAGACTTAGAAGTAATCAACAAAGATTACAATGCACATGCACAAAGGAAAGCATGAAACACATACAACGTTTGGGGTTAAAGAGGTCTGTGGTGATCAACCGCAAGGTCGCCAAACGTTCATCAACGTTGAGATCCCTCCAGTAACACTCAAACGACCCACGTGGCCTCCTCCAAGACAAAGGAAACATGGCGCGCTCATCCGACGCGCGAACCCAAAAAGGGCATTCAGACCCTGACTCTGTGATGAAGACAAACTTCTTCTACCACTCGTGAGGTTTGCTGACGGCATGACCAAGAATTTTAGGGCGCCCAGAGCGCCGGTAGAAGGAAACGAAGCAGTTATCACCCCAGCGAGCATAGAAAAAGTAAAAGAACAAGCGGGCTGTGGCAACAATGCCATCTCTCTGGCACTTCGCAACAAAGGCCAGCAGAAGCCGTCACTTGTTGGCGCTTACTTGAACAGGACAAGTGTTCAAGATAGCAAGTAAGTCCAGAACGACAAGATGGAACGACATTTCTATGTTGCATCCCTTAAGGACATCTTCACCTATGAGGAAGCCCCTCCAATCAGTATAGAACAAATCAGGCGCTTTCTCCAAATGACTCAGTGTCGAGATCCTGCATCCCGCTTGGCGTCGACGCCGCGAGGACTTAATTAACCTCTTGTTGAGCTCTTTAAGCTTCTCCACACCAAAGGTGTACATGCGATATTGGTGTACCTTTTGGCTTCTCTCTTTAAGGTTCGGTTTCTGGACTGCTTCTTCCAATCTCTGACGACGCCAATTAATTATAGGACGGGCGTTACGCATAACCTCACTTCTTTCAACGCCGCAAGGTGTGGGCTCTTCCTTAACCCATGGAACGTTCCCCAACTTGTGGCTAGGACATAAGAACCAGTCGGGATAGAGGATAAAATCGACATCCTGCCCATAAATCACCTATTGTGGCTTGCCATCACCGATGGACGCCCATATTGGCACTTGAGCACCTCCAGACCCCTCGTGGATTGAGGACGCCTCGTCCTCAAATGCTCTCTCAGGAAGAGGAGATAACGCCTCGCGAATCTCCGAAGGCGTTGACGACAATAGGTCATCAGGAGTTTGGTCAACATCTTGTGGCTTTCTCGACGAGGACGCCCCCACGTCTCCATCCCTCCTGTCCATGGGAGATGGAGAAGACCCAGCTGGCGTTGACGTGCGAGGAGTGGATGGCCCAGGCGCTGACGACGTGGGCGCCCTGGTACTGTCATCAGCAGCTGAGAAAACACGACAGTTATAACCCATTTTATGAAGAACTCTCCTCCATTCACCAACAAAAAGGGGGGAAACACCATCGGGGAACAAGGGATCATTTGAGAAAATGACCCTCAGCGGTTGTGGTTGATCACTATGAGGCTCAGACCAGAATTCAAAAGACAAAGAAGATGATGAAGATGAAGTGGAAAGATTAGAAAACTTACATTCATCGAAGTCCATGATGCTGGAAAATCAAAGGAGAGTCCTCAGAGAAAAACTGGGGTAGATCTTGATGAACACTACGAAGGGTGAGCGCGCTGAATCAATCAAGGATCGCTCAAGATCCGCTGTCAATCAAGGAAAATCAATCAGAGATCCTTCCCCCTAATAACGCCTTGGTCATCAAGGCACCTTTCGCAGAAAAGGAAATTGCGTGGGAGCCAAGGATCACAATCAGATCAGCCAGGATCACAATCAGGCATCCAGACATTTATGGCAAGATCACAACAGATTGCCCTCAGCCAGTATAAAAGGTTAACCCTTCACACTGGAAAAAGGTACGCTCTCTACTCAGTCAACTGACGTTATTGAGCTCATAATCCTTACTAACTTAAGCATCGGAGGTGAATCGCAGGGCCACCCTACGTGTTCATTGTCTTGCAAGTAACCTACAACCCAGAGTTGCCTCATCTGAACCAGGTAATGACCCCCGGCCAAAACCTAGTTCATCATATATAGTGTGCACTATCATAAACATCTCTGCTAATTTTGAAAGAAACAAGTCTTGATCATGTTCATAATATATTAAACATTACTAGGATGCCAATTATTTTATGCGATCACTCTTGATTGAGTTTAGAACCTAATATATGATAGATTTATTATCTTGATGTTGGGTATATATATTGTCATTTAATCATCATGCAGAAGAATAGGTCTCCCTTTATTCCTTTATAAATTTGTCACCCTGAAACTGGAATGGAAACTGGTTAAAATGCTACATGACACTGAAATTATGTGATTAAAAGGATGTAGGAACAAAACCATAAATAAAATGGCTAAAGTGCACTTTTGGTCCCATAACTTTGGTAAAGGTCTCAATTTGGTCCATAACTTTTTTATTGCAATTTTGGTCTCATAACTTTGGCAAAGGTCTAAATTTGGTCCCATAGCTTTTTTTGTTGCAATTTTAGTCCCATAACTTTTGAAAACGTCTCACTGTTGGTCTCAAGCTGATTTCTATCCATTATCTGTCGTCAAATCCACTTCACCATATTTGTCACGTCATCATTCAACTGAGTATGTCATATCATCTTTAACGGTAGAAAATGGATGGAAATCAGCTTGGGACCAACGGTGGAATGTTTTCAGAAATTATGGGACCAAAGTTGCAACAGAAAAATTTATGGGACCAAATTGAGACCTTTGCCAAAGTTATGGGACCAAAAGTGCACTTGAGCCAAATAAAATAAGAAATTAATTGGCTAAAATGCATAAAATCTTTTGAATTTTAGTTCATGTGTAAAAGATCTCCTAAATTTTGACATGTGACGAAAGGCCCTGTACTTTTGATTTGTGAAAATAATCCATTTTGATAAAATTTTCATTGAAAACAACAATTATAAAAGCATATAAAAAATAACTTGATTTATTTGAATAAAAACTTAACAAAATAAGTCTTTTGCACCAAATAAAAAATTTACAAGGGTCTTTAGTCACATTTCACAATTTATGTGATCCGGAAGTGAAGAGAGATGACAAGGGTCTTTTGCTGACTCGAGTGATCCGGAAGTGAACCGTCTTCATTGAACCGGACTGGAATTTTGACAAAATTGTTGGAGCAAGAAATCGAACCCAGTACCCAATGCATAAATGGGAAGGAAAATACCACTGTGCCAGCACATGCATTTAGTAACATAATGCATTCTAAATAATTTATTGTAATTCTTTTGGGAAGTGGGAACCATTAAATTAAATTAGCTATTATATGTTTCAATTTGTATTATTTTTTAGTTTCAAGACTTGTTTGATGTGGTTATGTTTTAAATTTAAGTTTTATGTAGTGTGACTTAAATATTTACCACTTATTATATGTGATGGACCTATGGTTATGTTTAAATTTTACTTTATATTTAAATTATTGTAAAATATTAATGTGTATTTGATGAATATGTATATTTGAAAATGTATTTTTTAAGTAAACCGGCTCAACCGGTTGAACCAGTGACCTAGCGGTTGAACCATTGAACCAGTAACTCGAGCATTCCACCGAGTCAATGGCCGGTGCGATTTTTTATACTGTGCTCCAAACTACACATGGAGACTCAAATATATAATGCTTCATTATATCTCAAAACTGCATTCTCAATTAGTGGTCATCATTATCGCCTACAACAAAGTAAAAATCTTGCCACTTTCTTTCATTATAATTGCCTCTTAATTTCCTTTACTTATATGGCTTTTCTTATATGCAGTAACTTTGTTTTCCCTTTTTTTCTTTATATATGACATTGTAATTCATTATTAGTTTATGCTTTTATTATCTTTTAAATATTTATTTTTTTAATTCTTCTTATTTTTATCACATATTACTGTTTAATTGTTTATATAATAAAGTATAACTTATTGGTTATTCATATCGTTTAATTGTTTAATTGGTGACAGGTTTTGAGAATGACGAAGGGAGTTATATGTTAAAGTTACTGCACATGGTGACATGGATATCGTGGGTAGTGGGGAGGAAAATTCGACAATTTTACATCTGCACGTTTCTTTATTATTACAAATAAAAAAAGATTTACATGCCTGCCTCCATGTCATTTTTATGTTTTCGCCAATAAATTAAACAAAGATAATTAGTAAAATTAAAGAATTAAGAGTATCATATTTTAAATGTTTATTTTTTCAATTCTTCTTATTTGTATTACATATTGAGGAATATTGTTGAAGTGATTCTCTCTAAGAATGTTGGTTATTAAGTGGGACCATTTGTGACCTCATCAATTTTTCCTGAGAATTGCTGAGATAGTACAAACCTCAAGGTCACATGGAGCTTGTGCAAGAGCTCTGGGCAGAGGCAGATGGTGAAGATCTGAGCATTGAGAGACATTGACCAAGATGACACAAAGCATGCATGACAAAGCCTGGAAGGCCTTAAGGCGACATGAAGTGTACACTGGAGCTTAAGAGGCTTCGTGATGCAAAAGTCGATAGAGGCAGGCGACCGAGGAGGATGGTGATGAGGAGGTCTCAAGGAACATATAAACATATGTCGGGGGAGACTAAAACGCCTTCTTTAGCCTGGTTATGCAGAGACACAGATAGTGAAGATACGAGTCTTGGGAGATATTGACCAAGATGGCACAGAGCATGTATAATGAAGCTTAGAAGGCCTCAAGGCGGCTTGGAGTGTACACCGAGGCTTCAGAGACTTCATAATGTAGAAGCTGATAGAGACATGCAATCGAGTTGCAAGCTTTCAATGATGGGATTAAGACGAGCAAAGCTTTTATGCTCCTCATCTAATCTTCTTAGGGACTCTTATGTATTTTTAAATTTTTTTTTTTTGCAAAAGCGTGTGTATAGCATGGTTAGGCATTAAGAGCATGACTTATAGGGTTTGTTGCTCCTTCTTTTGTTTACTGTCCAATGGACGGATTCTTAACCTTCTCTTAAAGGCATAGTGAAATATCTTATGTTTACTGTCCAGTGGACGAATTCTTTTCCTTACGGCATCTTGGAGTACTTGACTAAACAAGGGCGTAGGCCCCCAGCGTTTAACAATACTCATTGTAATATCAAGATATATAAAAATACTTAGTAATTGGGAACCTTGGATGATCTGAAAAGTACTTGCATTCATAATGACATAAGCGCTCTAACGGCGCTGAACAACAAAGCTTCCTAAATCAGAAATTCAAAACAATAACTTAAGCGTAAACTTTCTTAATAAACTTAAAACTAATAAGACTTTTCATGACACAACTTGCTTGCTCTTCCTTATCAAACTGCACCCATATTCTTTGCTATCTCTGCTATTGATATTGCTGCTTGCGTCTTGGCCTCCTCATCAAACTCCAAGAGGTCAAAGAATGCTCTGAAATTAGTGGACATCACGAGCCCCTTCGCTACCACTGCATAATCGTCTTCTTCGATAGTCTCCACCTCGCCTATCTCTTTCAATTCTTCAATCATTAGAGGACCTGCTCCTAACACAGCATGTGCTGGGAGAGGCTGGGTCTGGACAGTGGCTTCAAACTCTCCGTTCTTGTAATGTGTCTGAAAAATTTGTCGTAATTGATAACAATCTTCTGTGGGATGAGTAGTACTCTGATGGTACACACAAAAGCACCCACTCTTCCTTTCTGCCTCAGTAACATGACGCCTCTCCTGTGGCAGTTGTACATGACCATCCTTTACCCAGACCTCTAACAAAGCATACACATCTTCTATTGGAAAGGGGTAAGGTGGCGGTGGCCTTCCTCTCCATGTAGGCGGTCTAGTTTCCTTCTTATCATAGGTAGTGGGCGGAGGTACCTGATTGTATTGTCCTTCTCCCTGGCGGCCAGAAGGCTTGGGTTGTTGATCCTCCACAGCTGCGACGGTCATGAGGGGAGCCCCTTCGCTCTTACTCGTTGATTTGTTCACTTTACGGATTGATGAAATTGTCTTCTTGGCTCTCTCAATGAGCTCCGAAAAGGTTGTTATATTCGCCTGTTCAAGGAACAATCTTACACTATTGCTCATATTGGAAACGCACCCATATACCAAGTCTGCTTCTGCCATTGGCTCCTTGCATTCTACTGCTAGATCTCTGTACCTCTTAACAAATGTCACTGCATCCTCATTAGCACACTGCTTGACCCTGCCGAGGTCCATGATGTGCACGATTGGATGAGACTCCAAAAATTTTCCACAAAAAGCCGTCACCATTTCCTCCCAGGAAGGAATTGACTCAGGAGCAAGTTTGCTATACCAAGTGTAAGCTTTCCCCGTGAGGGACTTCAAAAATTCCCTGAGTCGCAGCTCCTTGTCTTGGCCGAAGATGCCAAGATCATCAATGAAGCACATAACATGCTCCCTAGCGTGTCCGGTCTTTCCATCGAATTTGCGAAACTTGGGCGGCGTGTATCCAGCGGGGTATGACTTCATAGCTACCCATTGAGGGTATGGTGGCCGGAAATCGACATCTGCAACAATCATCTGCTTCTTCGAGTCTAGAAACTTCTTCAAATCTTCTTTGGTCACATACTCGTTGTCAGCTTGAGGAGTGGTCTTAGGCATCTTAGCTCTCACTTCTTGGACATCATCAACATCCTCGGCTCTCGTAATTGAACTCCTGCGACGGGTATGAGGATTTGGAAACAACTCCTCTGTAGTCCTCTCCTGCTCCTGGGCTGCTCCGTGCGTCTCTCCAGCTTCTGGGTTTTGCGAAGGCTGAGAAGAACACCCCCTCGTCAACGTGAGCATAAACTCATGCATAACTCTTTGGTTGTTGAGTATGGTCTCTAACAAGGTTGATGAAACCACAACATGCTCACTGGCAACTTCATCACCAGCACTGCCCTGACCTTGCTCCCTATGAAGAACGCGTCCATGCTCACCTGCTACATCACCAGCGCCAAGTTGCTCCCTACGAACACGTCCATGCTCACCAACTGCATCACTAGCCTAGCCTTGCTCCCTGCGAGGGACACGACCATGCTCACCCGCCACTTCTTCTTCTTCCATCTGCATGGTATGATCGTCGCGTATGCCTTCATTGTTCCTCCTCACAGCCCTTCCTTTTGCAGCCGCAGCAGCCGCAATAATAGCGTTGTTCTAAGAATCCATTGAATTGCTCTCCCTCCCCAATGAAGTCGCCAAAATGTTCCGTGAACGGGGTTCGTACTTAGAGGTCCAGAGCAACAACAGATGAATCACAGAAAAACAACAGATAACAACAACCAAGTATTACCAAAATAAATAACAACAATTAAACAAGATGAAAGAATAACCCTTGGGAAGTTCTCGTTAGGGAAGAAGTAAAGCGCTAAGAATAAGCAATGGTAATACAAGAGAACTTAGTGCAAAGGTAAATGAAAGTATGTTCGTAAGAGCTCAAATGGGAAATCTCTCCGTGTTTCAGACTCAGAAATGTTGAACCCCTTCTCTGAAGGGTGAGGGGGCTATTTATAGAGGTGACTAACGATGACGGTTATGCTAAAGGATGATGCTGAACATGAAGCAGCATGGAGAACATGGGGAACATGGTTCCGTAATATACGGAAAGTGGGCAAATGGAGAAGGTGAGACGTAAGATGCGGAAAAGTGGGAAGATGAGAGTGAGGTAACCGTCAGTTCATGGGCCTGATGGGAGAAGGTGACGTGGACATAAGGTAACCGTCAACTCAAAGGAGTTGATGCGGGAAGGTGACGTGGGCATCTTGGCAAGTAAGGCGAGAAGGTCTGAGCTCAAAAGAACATCACTTCATTTACTAAAGACTAAGTTCTTACCTTGCTTACTCAAAGCGATCGTGGTCAAGCACGAAGAAGCCTTTACTTCAATCCTACCCAGCCACATCCTAGGATTGTTCCCGGAGAAGGAGGGAGGATGCGTCTCCCTACCTTCACAACATTCCCTACCTTGTCTAAGTAAGGATGTTGCGGGTGGCACGTGGCCTATGTCAAGCTTACATAAGGTGTCTTGCTCTTATACACTTAGACATCTCTTAGACACCTTGGAGGCGGAGCCATGCAGGCGAAGCTTTGTAAGCGAAGCCTTGTAGGCGAAGCTTTGTAAGCGAAGCCTTGGAGGCGAAACCTTGGATGCGAAGCCTTGGAGGCGTAGCCTTGCAGGCGAAGCCTTGGAGGCAAAGTCTTGGAGGCGAAGCCTTGTAGGCGAAGCCTTGTAGGCGAAGCCTTGAAGGCGAAGCCTTGGAGGCGTAGTCTTGGAGGCGAAGCCTTGTAGGCGAAGCCTTGGAGGTGAAGCTTTGTAAGCGAAGCCTTGTAGGCGGAGCCCTGTAGGCGAAGCTTTGTAAGCGAAGCCTTGGAGGCGAAGCCTTGGAGGCGAAGCCTTGGAGGCGTAGTCTTGGAGGCGTAGCCTT
Source organism: Chamaecrista fasciculata (assembly GCA_003254925.1). Taxonomy (NCBI): domain Eukaryota; kingdom Viridiplantae; phylum Streptophyta; class Magnoliopsida; order Fabales; family Fabaceae; genus Chamaecrista; species Chamaecrista fasciculata. Next base: position 82,667 of record QANZ01043229.1, read on the forward strand.
GGAGGCTATGCCTAAGAGGCATCAAGCTCTTGCTATGAAGGTATTCAATTAATTAATTTCTTTAATAATTAATTAATTATAAAAATAGGAGTCATGTAGGAACAATATTAAAGTGTAATTTATTGTTTATTATTATTGATTAATATAAAAGTATTCAGTACTTATGGTCCCATTATTTTTTTAATTTTTACATGCTTTTCTATCATATTTATATTTTAAGTTCTTATCATTTAAGTTTATTTTATTTTTTCTTTTTATTTTTCTTATATTCTTTAAATTATATGACCTATAAATTTATTAATTTTTTTATATTTAATTATAATTTCCAATTTCCAAATCCATGATCCTCTAATTTATTTTTAATTTTTATATGCGTATCTATCATTTATGTGCTTTAAATTCTTATCATTTAAATTTATATATTATCAACATGAAATTACTATACGTGTATTGGCCATGTTTATCTCATTATTTTATTGGCTAAATTAATGTTTAGCCTCAATATAAATTACTAGAGGCTTTGTATGTCCATTGTGTAAAATATAAAATTACTTAAAAATAATTTGTTAAGAGAGAATATCACATGGTACCAAAATGTCACTTTTTAAATCACCGGGTACTAAAGTGAAATATGACCAAACTATAGGGTACCAAAGTGTAATTTATTTTTTTTTTATGGAACTTAAAATGTTAATGAAAATCAAAAGTAACTTGTATGAGGTGAAACTTGAGAGAACGTGGGCTAGAGGAAAGTGGGTGATTTTTTTTTCTTTTTTAATTTTTTAATTCAATAATTTTGACCAACTATAAAGG
>QANZ01043229.1:83612-93862 GCA_003254925.1 Chamaecrista fasciculata
TGAAATACTTTAGAGACTAAATTGATAATTTACTCAAAAATGAAACATTGCTTAATGTACCCCTGCCATGGTGCTATCCCAGTTTGCATTTCTCTCTCAAGCACATGAAACCAAATAAGCATATTTATTGGTATATTAACCTTCATAAGCTTCACAAGAAAGAAAGTAATCAAAGACAACGTATCTGAACAACTACAATAAGTATTAATTAGTTCTAACAGGTTCAAGTAACAACTTTAAGTAAGACTTTGGCAAGGTCCAACACTTGCATAATTATCAAAATAAAACCAAATCAAACAATCCACGTGACTGCAGTCTTGGGCCCAATGGTCATCATCAAGATTATACAGATCTTGAGTTCAAATCCCATCAAGACCAACTGTATAATTTTTCTTTCCTTCTCATTGAGATTTTCTATTATTCCTATTTCCTTCCTAGGTCAGAGACATCCCACTGTGATCAAATAAAGATATCCATATAAAATTAACCCAATTAAAAACAAATTTGATGTTTGAAAACTGATTCTTTACTTGACATGGTATAATAACATTATAATCATGAGGAAGTTCATCAAAAGCAAAAGGCAAAGAGACAGAAATAACTAAATACAAATGTACAGGTTTGTGTTTGACTTTTATGAACATTGTAGTCTCAAAATAATTTAAAGCTAACAACCTCTTTTTTAAGGAACAAAGTGATTGTAAAGAACATAATTTGTCAAAACCAATTCTATTAGGTGGAGTTCAGGAAGCACCACCTAAGATGAAATGAGTCACGATTTGATTTTATGAGGTCCAAAGAAGAAAGATAAAAAAAACAAAAACTTGATAGAGAAGCTTCTATGATCACAAGATGCTGTGTTCCCAAATCAGCTCCAGAAGCTTTTCCTTTTCACCTCTACTTTGTTTAGGTGAGTATCAGTGTAGATCACGATAAACATGTTAAAACTTAAAAGACCATCCACAGAAAGTAAAAGCATGAATACAAAAGTATTTCAAAATTGAGTTTTACTCACAGAAAGAGATTGAGGATCTCCTGCACTTGTACCGGCAACAAAAAAATCAATGAGATAGTCCACAACCTTCAAATATTTATTAAAAGAAAAAAACACCTTTAAACTAAAATCCTACTTGTCTTATTTCAGACTACACTTCAGGAAAAATGTATTGGGCTTTGTAAACATTATTGATTACAACCCGAGATTCTAAATGACTCAGTAATAGAATATAACATATACCTTTTTTCCAAAATGACGTTGAAAGAAACTGCCAACACTGCAAGAAAGACAACAGCAAGGACACTGCGGATATTACTTTTGTCATACAGTAAAAAAGAAAATTTAGAAAAAAATTAATGGAATTTATCACCCTTTCCTCTGTGTGTTCATCACATACATTAGCCGGGTCATGTCTTTTCCACATAAATGGTTCAAAAATTATATGAAGCTGCCATGATAGATAGTTAAATGGAAAAATGTTCATCAGTAGGCTAAGTAATTGAACATCCTTACTGAGACAAAAGTTTCCCGGATAAGTCGAGGCAAAGTCTCGAATACAGGGTAGGCAACCAAAAAAAGAGTTCCAACTGAAAAAATGCAATCCCCTGCATCTGAGTTGGAATTTCAGTCATGATTTACCCAATTGTCTCCTGAAAAAACCTTTACTGGATACGGGAAATAAATGAATTCTCCTTCCTATAGTATTGAAAACAGTGCAAGATATATGTCAGAATTCAGAGAGCTGAGAATGTGGAAGTGCCTCAACAACTTTTCTTTTTCTCTTTCTTATTCTTTTGGGAAACTAACCTTTGATTGTGCAGACAGAATTTTGCTTTTAATTAGTGCAGCAGGATTTGTGGGCATCTGATGCAAAAGTTACTGGTTGATATAGTTATTACTAAACACTGATTGGTGCTAAATATGAAGAGAAGAAATTCAAAATGTGCAAATATTCAAAATTAGGGGAAAAAACCTACAACTGTAAGACATACCAGAAGTGGTGTCCCATTTCTCACAATGTAGGGCTTATGCTGTGAAATTGGTTGTAACAGTAAATAGAAATCAATCTTGATCAGTCAAATATATCAAGGAAACACCAAAAAATGACAAGTATAACCTCCCAATAGAACAAACACTGTTATTCTGAAAATTTCAAATTCGATAACAAAATTTACATGACAATGATAAAAAAAAATAAAGGTCTAGCTAGAGCTAAATAATTTATAACTTGTCCTGAATGGTAGATGAGAGAAAGCTTCAGTAATATGCAGTAGTATGAAATAGCATGATATTGGATGTTTATTAGTCCATGAAATAGATAAGCATATCTCATTGGTGCTATTAACCTTCATAAGCTTCACATATGCAAATCTACTTTTGTCTGAGTTAATATTTATGGTCTCTCAGCTTGCTCTCGTTGTGTTTGTAGGTCCCATTGATTCATCTCAGCCAAAGCTTTAGCCTATTATAAAACACCAACAGTTATTAAAAATAGTTGCAGATCGCATAATTCCACATTACTCTGATGTCATGTTAGTTCAGAAAAAGGGTATATTGCTTGCAAATAGACCATAATCAAATTAAATACCTCTCTGCTGTCCTGTTATACTGTGTCATGTTTAACCCTATTAGTTAATGAATATTGATATATAATGATTTAAGGAAAAAAGGTTGCGAGCTTTTTCATGGGAAAAATCTATAGCAATAAGACAATACCTTCTTAACTGCAAGAAGTTTGTTGGTTACAATTATATCACCATCCAAGCGTTCATACTGATCAAGGTCCCCTTTCCTTTCACGCTCTGCCCTCTCTGAGCATTTAAATTTGTGAGTATATGAGAACATTACTGTTATAGTGTTATAACAGTAGTTATGGTATTTGAAGCTCCACCAAAAAGCCTCCACAGTGGCACGTGAATACTATTAGCAACAGCATCAATCAATGCCATCTCCACCCCTGCCCTAACCTTAAATATCACAGACTTCATGAGAATAAAATTTACTTGACATTACAGTTAAACAGAATTTTTTCAAAGACTTATAGAATTACATTTCAGCAACATTAGATGTATAAGAGAAACTTCAAATTGAATTTCTATTTAGCCCTGCAATTAATCAACAAACACATAAGATCAAACTTATATCCAATTACCATATGAAGGGGAAAAAACACAGAAAACGAAAATAATATCATGGGCCATGTCTTTTCAAAAATAGAAAATGGTTTTTTGAAGATCCTTACTGAGAATTCAGAGAGCTAAGAAGCTGGAAGTGCCTCAACAACTTTTCTTTTTCTCTTTCTTATTCTTTTGGGGTATTATCCATGTCACTGCTACTATCAGTAGTTCAGTACCTTTCAAAAATTTAAGCTAAACCATGCTGCATTATTATTATAAAAAAAACTTACATTAAAAGGCAACTTAAAATATGTTACTCATCTGCAAAATAGACAACAAAATTTCACTACTAAAAAGTAAATCCTGATATACCAAACATTTCAAGCCCACGATTCAATGCTGAACTACTCTACAAACTGTTACAACCTTTATATAATATTAAAAGGTATGAACCAATACATTACAGCTTCCAAAACTACCAATTACATCAAAACACCCAAGAAGAGATGCCAATATACCTCATACACTTACAGTCTTGCATCTTCCAGATGTACCGCAAAAGATTGAGCTGTCGCAAACCTGTAAACATGAACAGGCTTAGTTTGACCTATTCTGTGACATCTACCCATGACCTCTAAGATGTAAAATACTATCAACCATCAAGTAAAGTCCCTCACACCGTTGAAAATTAAAAAAATAAAAGTACCCAGTCTTCCTAAGTTGAATGGCCAAATTATTCAGTGATTTTAAAGCAGGCCGCCCTGCAGTAGAACAATATAAAATAATAATACATTCTTCAACATTGTTTCCAGTGGCTATGAAGTAGAAAATAAGAAATTGCATTTGATTCAGCTTAATTTTATCTTCCTCCCACTGACTTCAAAAACTAAAATGTTCAGATAATGAATAAGAAATGATAAATCAACAGGAAGCATATGAGTATGATAGAGTATCAGTTTATCACTTAAAGGCATAGTTATAATATTTAACATCTCAAATCTCCTAAAAATAGGCATGTAAATTATCACACCAGAACACAACCAAAAAGAGATTGTTTATCATGAGGCCACCAGCTGATCAGATAAACTGATCTTATATAAACTGATGCCACCAGCTGATCTTCTTATATAAATTGATCAGATCTCTAAACTTATAGAGGCCACCAGCTGAACCATGAGGCTTCTCTTCCTTCAAGTATCTGAAATCAGCATTAATGGTATAGTTTGGACAGTGTGATCTCAAGTGAAACTCAGCAGGTATAAATAAATAAAAAGTTCTGAAAAATCAAAGCTAACTGAATGATGAAGTTACCTAACAGGGACTTTAACCTCATTTGATATGGAAGAATCGTATAATGCAAAATCACGCTCCTCATAGAAACCAATAAGATAAATATGAGCCAAGTTTGGATAATGTAACATCCAGATGTTCCTGTGTTTGGATAAATATGAACCAATTCAGCCAGGAGCCACACTTTGCTAAAATGCATTCATTAAATCCAATTTTTTTGGAAGGGGCATATAATATAGGCTCAACCATCTTAATAAGATCATCCAAATAATCAACAGAATTGCTTTAAACAAAGTGAACAGAAACAGAAAAGAGCAATCTAAATAAACAATAACGTAATTTCTCACTATCTAGGTTGACTTTGGCAACTCAAGTGTATTGTATACTGCATCTAAAATAAGCTTTCAGCTGATTTCCAAATCTTACACTTGAAAGTCTGAAGCTTGGTTTTGGTAGCTAGTTAGCCCTTTCTAAGAGCTATTAAGCTAGTTCAACAATTTTTAAATATACAGAAATTTTGCCCAGACTTTTGTATGGGGCTGCTAATCTCAAAACTATCTTTCATAGACACTACTAATTCCATAAATAGAGTTATTGTAAGAGGATTGGTTGAGAAATTAATGATGCTTACTTGCTCTAACTTCAGATCAGCCTCTTTGAGTGCTCGGGAGAGATGGATTCTACGGTATTGAAGCTTTTCATTTTCTGCAGTAAGCTTCTGAGCCTGGAAATTGTACCAATGAATAAGAAATATATATAGATATATATAGAGACCCAACTAATAGTTAATTAATTGATTGATGCTAATAGTTCATCGCTGATGTTCGCTAACCTAAGACCCTTTAAAATAAATATTAGACCCAACTTGCACCTGAGCTGAGATCATTGAATCTGTCCAAATTAAATCAGTGTTACATATAAAAGATATGTTGTTGAAAATTAATCAGTGTTAATCTTCTTGCTTTCTTCATCAGTTTCGTTGGTTCACTTGTATTTGTATGTGGTTGTGCCTTTTACAACTTGCTCAATCTTCTTGCAAAGTAATCACAAAATGTTAATTAAGAATTTAAAATCATCTACATCATACAGGCAAATGAAAGGAAAGTGAATGACTGTAAATTGGATTCGGAATCGGATTCGGAATCGAAATAGGTGAATGCAGCAATGTTAGGGTTTATCAAACATAATCAATCACAAAACTCAAAATCAAAAATCACCTTTAAGCTCTGTATCGCCATTAATCTCAACCCGACTATGAAAGTTACCGAAAATTTCATCCCTCAAGCCGGAAGATTGTCGATTGAGCGGAAATAATACCCCTGAAGCCGAAAGATTGTACGGAAGTTCTTGATGACGTGTTTTGGGAGAGAAGAGGGAGTTGAGGCTTGTGTTTTCTGGAGAAAAGTTTAAGAAGAGAGAAGGAAGGAAAGAGGGAGAGGAATCAGAGAGGAAGTGGTGGAGAGAGAAATTTAGTGTGGACAGAAATTAAAGTTTGAAATTTGAAATGGGAATGAAAAACAGAGGCGGGATTGAAAAAGCAAAGCAGAGGCGGGAATATGAGACTGAGTAAAACAATCAGATGTAAAACAAAATTGAAGGAAGACAGGTGTCATTTGCTGAGTGAGAGTGAGAAATGCCAAGTCAATGGTACTCGCCAGCAAAAGATGACACCAATGCAAATTTGGACATTAAATTGTAGGAGAAATGAGATGAGATGAGATAAAGCAGAACTCAACATAAAAATTACATAATTTCAAGAACAAAACTGAAATGAGATAGAACTGATCAAGTAGAGTGCAACCAATCTTTACATAATTGATAATTTGCAGCTTAATTACAAGAGCAGGGACACCAAGAAAAGATAGTGTTTTTAAACCTACTAGCAAAGGCAAGGGAATCCATAGAAATAGAGTACAAATAGGAATGGTCAGAAGAAGGTCTAGCATTAAAAAAATCAAACACCGTTGCAGCATCACCTTCAATATGGACATACTCTATATCCAGAGCAGAGGCAAACTCCAACCCATGCTAGATTGCTAATGCTTCTAGGAGAAGGACGTCTTTAATATGATTCACTTTCTTAGCTTTACACCCAATGAATTGCCCCGCATAATATCTAATAATACAGCTCATGGTGCCCCCTTCCTCCCGACATGAAGCAGCAAAAACATTAACTTTGTAGTAGGGTGTAGATGGTCGCTGCCATTTTATTGTATCATTCACTGTTAGTGGCAGTGGAGCCAAATCATTATATTCCTGCCAGATTTTATCACATTTGTACTGTATATAGTTAAACTCAGGTCTAGAGGACTTTAGTTGGGCCTCATTTCTAGCTTTCCAGATTTGGTACACTGCAAGGACAGCAAAACAGAATTGTTTAGGATCCCAAACAGCCCCTTCAACATTTTACCACTCAATAATAGAGTTGTGATACACTCTACTCTTAAAACAGAAGGGAGCACAGTCCCAAACATCAGGAACAGCTTTACATTCAAGCAAAAGGTGAGCAGCAGTCTCATATTCATGAGAGCACAAGAAGCATTTATCATGTAAATTCATACCTCTGTTATTTAAAGCATCAACAGTTGGCAAGATATCTAGACAAGTCCTCCACAGAAAGTTTATAAATTTCTCTGGAGGAGGAATTTTCCAAACCTTTTTCCAGAAGTCTCATATTTTTCACTATGTTAGAGTTGTGAAAAATGATTTTAAATTCTGATTCTGACACTTATATACATGTGTTGAGCAGACATCATACGCATGTCAAACACGTATTAGTGACACTTCATCAAAATGAAGTGTTCGTGCTTTTGAGGTCCTCACAAACTATAGGTTCATTACTTGACATAAAGGAATGGACCTGGTTTATAGAATCCAAACCAACTAATCCCTGGACTTTTCTTCAACCCATAGTCATTCATATTTGATCTTGTCATTCTTGCATCAGTCCACCTTCCACATTGAGCATATATATCTGAGAGAACTACAAAATGAACTGGGTTTCTTGGTTCAAGATTAAGGAGGTGCCCCAGAGCAAATTCTCCTAATTTAACATTGGAATGTATTTTACATGCTCCCAAAAGGGCACCCCAAACTTCTGCATCAGGTTGTGTTGGCATTTTCTTAATTAGACTCAAAACTTCGTCGAATAAACCAGCTCGTCCCAAAAGATCAACCATGCAGGCATAGTGTTCCATATTTGGTTCGAGATGATGATTTTCACTCATGGATTGGAAAATGTCCATTCCTTCTTGAACTAGTCCAGCATGTCTGCAAGCAGACAAAAGACTTAGGAAGGATACAGAATCAACTTGGACGCAAGTATCTTGCATAAATGAAAAAAGGGCAACGGCATTATCAGCTTGCCCATGCATTGCATAACCCGAAAGCATTGAATTCCATGAAACGATATCTTTGATTTCCATGTCCTGAAAACATTTCTCAGAAGAAATTAGTTGCCCACATTTAGCATACATATCAATAAGACTATTTCCAGCAAGAGTATTTGACATAAATCCCATTCGGATCATGCAGGCATGAAACGCCATGCCTTCTCTTAACACTGACAAATATGATACAGCTGGAAGGATAGTGATAAATGTGACTAAATTGGGTTTAACATTTTCTAATTTCATCCGGTTGAATGTGGAAATCGCGTCATGTGCACATCTGTTATGTAGGTATCCTGAAATCATCACATTCCAAGATACTTCATCCTTCATAGGCTTGGTTGAGTAAAATAAGGTTTCAGCAAAGCAAAGGCTACCACATTTGGCATACATGTCCATTAAGGCAACTTTAACATGAGTGTCAGATTCAAACCCATTCTTTTTAATTTTCCCATGGAAATACATGCCTAGATCTTGGTCAACTAAAAGGGTGCAAGCTGAAACCAAACTTACCATGGTTCCTCCATTTGGCTGAATCCCACTTAACTGTAATCTACAGAACATTTCCAATGCAAGACATGGATCGCCGTATCGGGTAAATCCATTGATCAAAGTATTCCAAGTTACAGCATCTTTATATTGCATTCCATTGAATAGAGTCATAGCATGAGTAAATAATTCACATCTAGTGTACATCGAGATAAGGGTTGTTGCTATTGAGATGTCAGAGTCCATATCGGCTTTAACCACATAAGAGTGTACACTTTTGCCTAATCTGAGATATGATATTTCTGCAGCACACATGGAAATAACACTAGTCAGAGTCACTTTATCTGGTTTGAAACCTTCATGCTGCATCTCTTGGAATATTGAAAGTGCTTCAATGGGATACCCAGCTTGGACAACAGCAGATAAAAAAGAAGACCAAGCAACTAAATCTCTTCCATTTAGACTCAGAAATAATTCTTTGGCTTTCTTCATTTCTCCACATTTTGCATACATGCTCACAATAGGAGTAGCAACGGTAATATCAGAAATAAATCCTAGTTGTGAAGCAAATTTATGGACCTCTTGTCCTTTCTCTATGTCCCTCATCTCTGCAGCTGCCAAAAGAGCACTTACAATTGATACCTTGTTCATCTTAATATCCATCTGTTTAATTTTATCAAGCAACTGAAGAACCTCAAGGAAACAACCATTGTGCACGTATCCAGCCATCATTGTTGCCCATGAGACATTATCCTGAATACGCAATCGATCAAAAATCTGACGAGCAACATTTACTTCGCCACATTTAGTGTACATATCAATCAATGAGTTCGGAACCGAACCAAAAATAGATCTCCTAATCACATAAGCATGAATAGACTTGCAAGTGTCAACATCTGCTAGTTTAGAAACAGCTGGAGCCAAGTTCAAGAGGCTAACCGAGTCAGGCTGTAACCCCTCCTTTTGCATAGACCGGAATATGTCAAGAGCTTGAAAAAGATCTGAACTCTGCGATAAGCCAGCAATCATGGCATTCCAAGATGCAATATCTCTCTTGGGCATTTTATCAAACACCTTTCTTGCACTATCTAAGTTACCCAATTTACAGTACATGTCAACAAGACCAGTCCCAATGAAAACATCACATTCTAACTGCTTAGAAGCTATTTCTTGGTGAATTCCAATACCCACATGAAAATCCAGAGCACCAGTACAAGCTTTCAAAACAAAAGTAAATGTATATTTGTCGGGTTCTATCCCTTTTTCTAACATGCTATGATACATTTTCAAGGCTTCATGAAAATGGTTAGATCTAGAATAAGCTCTGATAATTGAGTTCCATAGAATCACAGAGCGGTTTTCTACAGAATCAAATGTTGAGCGAGCCAAACTACACTTGTTGAATGAAGGGTAGGAATTAATCAGATGGGAAATTGTGGGATGATCTTGCTGGAGGCCTGAAACAATTAAACGGCCATGGATTTGAAGCATAGATTTCAAGTCTTTACATGAACGAATAAGGTGAACAAAGTATTGATTACCCCTTGCCAGATTATTGGATGAAGATGAAGTTTCTGAAACTGTATTTGCAACGGCATGGTAGGTTCTACGAAGTGGATGTCTCACTGTTATCCCTCTCATAATGGGATTTTCAGTTTCTTCATTTGAAGTTAAAACGCTGATAATATATCGTTTTCTTTTCCAGCGAAAATGGCAATTTGCAAAGAAGAGAATTACAGAATTTGAGAAGCAAATAGTGACGGTGATGACTTTCTTTGAGCCAGGGAAATCTAATAGAGTAAACTCCCAAATTGGTCCCCGAATTATTGGGTCGCTGACAGATTGGTCCCTGATTTATGGAAATTTACAAATAGGTCCCCGAAGTTTACTAACGTTAGTCAACTTGGTCCCTGAAGCCGTTAACTGCTGACGTGGCACGTTAAGTGCCACGTCAGCAGTTGGAAAACT
>QANZ01043229.1:99911-126386 GCA_003254925.1 Chamaecrista fasciculata
ACAAATATAATAAAATGTTTAACTAATAAAAGTTTTAAGAAAATGTTTTTATCTTTTTTTAGGGTAAATTGCACTTTGGTACCCTGTGGTTTAGTCATATTTCATTTTGGTACCCTGTGGTTTAAAAAGTGACACTTTGATACCCTGTGGTATTCTCTGTTAACACTTTAGTAGTCTTTGGAGTTATTTTTTGATTTTAACCATAACAAATTTTTCAAAAATTACATATTGACCTCCAATATTTTTAGAAAATTGCATACAAGTCCCTGGATACATATTATCAGGGACTAAAATGAAAACTATAAAAAAAATTGTACTGTTAGGATGGGCTATGGATGAATTCTGCAACCAATGATCGTATCCTGTTGGTAAATAAGCTTACTAGTAGGTACCCACTTTCTCTATAAGCTTCTTGTTGGTCTTTGGAGTTATTTTTTGATTTTAACCATAACAAATTTTTCAAAAATTACATATTGACCTCCAATATTTTTAGAAAATTGCATACAAGTCCCTGGATACATATTATCAGGGACTAAAATGAAAACTATAAAAAAAATTGTACTGTTAGGATGGGCTATGGATGAATTCTGCAACCAATGATCGTATCCTGTTGGTAAATAAGCTTACTAGTAGGTACCCACTTTCTCTATAAGCTTCTTGTTGGTCTTTTTGAAATTCAAAAAAAAAAAAAAAAATCCCAAGATTGCACCAAATGGGAAACCTACATCCCTGGACCCTGAATGTTTTACATTTTGGTCAATTTTATCCATGGACTAACTTCTTTTAATAAATTAACGACTGACTGTATTATGATTTTCAATCTGAGTTATAATTTGAGTTTCTTTTTCTATCAATTTTACATTATCTTTGTTGGGCTCGGGGTCGCAAACCTCTCTATCAACTGATAAGAAATCTTCATCCTCCATCATGTTGTTTGATGATGAAAATGTATTGTATGAATCATAGTTATGAGATAAGATAAATGATGTATGTAAAATTTGACTAAGTTTGAAATTCATATGAGTATGCAGAGGGACTAAAATGAATGAATTGAAACTAGCTAGGAAGATGATGATGAATAGTGTCACTGTTTTAGGACACCTCGCCGGCCAGCTCGTTGCTGGGACTCCCACGGTGAGGGACCAAATTGCACTATTTTCAGTGCTGAGTTTAATGGAAATGTTTATGATGTTAATTAGGACTAAAATGTGATGAATTATGAATTGTATGATGATTGAATACCTGTTTAAATCACTGTGTGCTCAGATAAGTCTGATGCATGTGTATGATGAATATGATGATGATGAATGTGATGAACATGACGAAGATAGAGTCAGTAGAGGGCATAATAGGTTTTTTGAAAAAAACAATTCAAATTAGAATTGGTCAAAGGATCATTTTGGTCCTAAATGTATGCTCTAATGTTTATTTTGATCCTTTATGTTTCGAATTGTTCAAATTAGTCTTAAATGTTGGTAAAATGTTTCATTTTGGTCCCAAACTGTTGAATTTGATCATATTTCTCTCTCGTCTCACATTTCAAGTTCAAAGGACTTGTTTAGAGTAACACGTAAGTCTGAATTCGTCGTATTCAAATTTTTAACAAGAGAGATATTAATTTTGTTTGCTTAATTTAACCATGAAGCGAACGATCTACTTCAAAATCAAAGGCAGAATTAGGAAGGGCTAGCAGGGGCCACACCTCCGGTCTCCCAAAATTTTAGTAACTATATATATACCTATTATATATAAATGATTATTATAATAAATTGCAATATACTTGGAATAGTGGCCCCCCTATTTCAAAATTTAAAATACATATATTAATCTTAGAAATCATGATGTGTATGTTACTGGTCTAACAAGTTTGTACGTTAAATATCTTTTAATTATGTGAGTCTTTTTTCTATATTCTCTCTCCATATAACACAGTTGAGACTTTATAAGTTAATTTATTTAATTTAGTTTCAAATATCACTATTTGTGAAGGTTAAAAGAAGGAAAAATTAGAAAACAAAAAAGTACAAATAAAAAATTTCTACTCTAATTTGTTCTCAATTATTTATTTTAATTATATTTTAAATATTCTTAATTTTAATTTTTGTTTACTTATTTGTTTAAAATATTTCTAAATGCATTATTTATTTTCATTGAGATTATATTATTGTATAGGTTGAGTAATATCTAAAAAAAATACTATTGACTTTTTCTTAAGAGAAAAGAGAATTTTGATTTTATAGTGCCAACAATTCAAGTTCTAATTCTACGCCTTGAAATGAAATTTATGTTGAACAACTTGCAATATTTTGCCACTTCTTAATTCAATAACAATCACCGAATGTGTTTTCTCAACTATAAAAATGATTGGGCAAAGTGCGAATTTGGTCATGTAACTTTACTCTAATTCCCAAATCAGTCTTATAATTTTTTTTGTCTCGAATTTGATCCTATATCTTTGCTCTAGGTCCCAAATCAGTCCTATATCTATTTTTGTCTCATTTTTGGTCCCATATGTTTTGAAAACCTCCCACTGTTAGTCCTCCGTCTATTTTAAATTACAGTTTAGTCCTGAAAACTTCAAGTCCCTTTCACTTTAGTCCCTGACTATTAAAATGAAAGTGAAAGAGCATCGCTGAAGATTCTCAAACCTTACATCTTGGTCCCTAATCCATGAATTCTTCATAAAATGGAATAGAAATGCAAAAACAACACAAATTAAAGCAAATGACGAAGGGACCAAAACTGAAAACGCAGAAAATTTAAAATCCACCGAAAAATGCCCCAAACTCGCTGGAAAACATACAGAAATCGCCAAGAAACTCAAGAACTCATCCAAAAACCCCAATCCTCACTGAAAGAGCATCGCTGAAGATTCTCAAACCTTACATCTTGGTCCCATATGTTTTGAAAACCTCCCACTGTACTGTTTCCGATGGGTTTTAAATTTTCTGCATTTTCAGTTTTGGTCCCTTTGTCATTTGCTTTTAATTTTTTTTTTTTTTNAATTTTCTGCGTTTTCAGTTTTGGTCCCTCTGTCATTTGCTTTTAATTTGTGTCTTTTTTTTTTTTGCATTTCTATTCCATTTCATGAAGAATTTATGGATTAGAGACCAAGATGTAAGGTTGAAAGGGTCTTGAGGTTTTCAGGATTAAATTGTAATTTAAAATAGACGGAGGACTAACGGTGGGAGGTTTTCAAAACATATGGGACCAAAACTAAGACAATAAAAAGATATAGGACTGATTTGGGACCTAGAGCAAAGATACAAGACCAAATTCGAGACAAAAAAAGATATAGGACTGATTTGGGAACTTGAGCAAAGTTACAGGACCAAATTCGNGTCTAAAAAGTTTATCATAAGTTCAATAAAAAATTAAAAAAAACAAGGCAAAAACCACGAGTAACATTACAAATTTAGAACATCATTATCAAAAAGTTTATCCAAACATATATCACACATCAAAATCATCATCATCAATGTCTCCCATCTCTATTTCATCCACTGGAATCTCCAATTCATCAACAGTGCCACGAAGTTTAACATTTTCTACTTCTTGAACTTCAAAGGCTTCGTCTTCTACTTCATTCTATGTCTTCATCTCTTTTTTTCATTATTCTCAGTGATCTATTCATCATCAGAAGAAAAATCTTCTATGTTGTTCAATTTTCGATTAAATATAACATAGACCAACTCATTCATCTTTTTTTAAATCATACGATTCATTCTCTTTTTGTGAACCTAAATAATTAACTTAACTATATAAAGAGAATAAAATAATAAGATTTGTAAAAAAAAAAAATCATGGTTACAGTTTCTTACCCTCTCAAAAGTACTTCAATTACGTTTATATCCTAAAGAATTACAAGTTAAGCTCAATACTTGACAAGCTAAGCTCAATATTCGAACAGTAAACTTAGAGTTTTCAATTTTTGGGTGTTTAAAATGGAGCATTTTGGACCCTGGAAAAAAAAAGTCCCCAAAAGCAACATTTTGGACCTTTTTTTTTTAAAAAAAAACACTTAAAAAAAAATATATGTAGCATCAGTGAAATCGTACGATCTTAAGAGCAAAATAGTGATCCTACCACGATCTTGCTCAAAAACGACCTGCACCCGATTTAACTAGATCTTGCCTTGCAAGATCGTAAGATCTTACGATCTTACGATCTAAATCTAGTTCTTGACTACACTGATTTTGATAGTCAAGGACTAAAGTGAAAGGGACTTGAAGTTTTCAAGACTAAACTGTAATTTAAAATAGACGGAGGACTAACGGTGAGAGGTTTTCAAAACATATGGGACCAAAACTGAGACAAAAAAAGATATAGGACTGATTTGGGACCTAGAGCAAAGATATAAGACCAAATTCGAGACAAAAAAGGTTATAGGACTGATTTGGGAACTAGAGCAAAGTTACAGGATCAAATTTAGACTTTGGCCAAAATGATTAAAACAAGGCTTCAAAAAGATATATGATTGTCTTCGTTGAAAAAGAAAATGCTCCAATGTTTACTATAGATATAATTATTGATTATTGATTATTGATATATAACTTCTATTTTTTAAAACAATGACATGTACAACTTAAAAATTAAAAGCATATTTTAATTCTTTTTACTTCTTATTTTTGTATTTTATGTTTTAATAATATTAATACTATATATATATATATTCTTATATGTTTATTTATTGATGATATATATGATAGTTGAAAAAATTTATTGGCCTCCCTACAATAAAATCCTAGTGCCGTCCCTGTTTAATTTTATTGGCTAACGACCTCAATTGGATAGAGAAAGTACTATTTGAGAACAATACATATTTCTGAACTCGTTACATTCGAATTTGAAACAAGATAAATATGATCACATTTAATAGTTTGGGAGCAAAATGAAATATTTTGCTAACATTTAAGATAAAATTGAACATTCTAAAATATAAAGGACCAAAATGAACAGACATACATTGAGGACAAAAATGACCCTTTAACCAATTAGAATAAAAATATTGATTTGAAAATAAATTGTGGCATTGGGTTCAGACTTTAGATTGACACTTGCTCTATTGAAGAAACATTTGACTTTAGATTTGGATTGTCTTCATTTATTGCCACCTCCGTGTCTATCAATAAATTATTTATCTTCTTTATTTCTTGAAAATAAAGAAGGAAAAAATAAAACAGTTCTTAATTCTTATTACACACTCACGAGAAAAGAAACCCTAATGGGTCATGAGAACACTAAATTAATAAAACTCTAGTGGACTTTTAAACATAAAGTCCAACTAATTAAAATAATAAAACTGATGTAAATGTCATAAAACACTATTGGACTTCAAATAATTTAGTCCAAAAGTTATAAAATTCGCAAAAAAAATAAAACAACATTGTAAGCCTAAAATATTAGAGGGCGGATCCAGTAAAGTGAGATTGACGCCATTTTGTCTAAAGTGTGCCTGCAGTGTTGCATCCAGACCATTGGGTTCATCTGGATGGTTCTAATCTGTGAGTTTCCATGAAAGGAAAATAAAAAATAAAAAAAAAGGCCACGTGTCACAATTAGAACCATCCAGATGAACCCAATGGTCTGGATGCAACACTGCAGGCACACTTTAGACAAAATGGCACCAATCTCACTTTACTAGATTCGCCCTCAAAATATTATCATTCAAGCCCAAATGAATCTTCATATGTGTAGCTCTTGGTCCAAACTTTTTAATTTCATGTCTTTGAGCCCAAATCATATTGTATAGCTCCACTTCCAGCCCATGTTAATCAAATGATGTTTTCAACATTATATGTCGGTCTAATTTCCAATTGCTTCTCCCAAGTCTCTTGCACTAGCACAATTAACGCTTCCTTAATCTTCTTATCTCTAGCCTTGTAATTGGTCCACTTAAAATTTCTAATGGTTCAAAAGTTTGTTGTTTCTTGCATCAATATCTTGAGGGAAGAAGCAACCAAAGTGGTTTGATTATTGGCTACATGACGAAGATAAAGTCAATAAAGGGAATGATAGAATTTTTAGAAAAAGAAAAACATCCAAATTAGAACATAAGCTCCCACCATTTGATTTGGAAAGAAATTGTAGTTCAGATTGACAGTTACTCCATTGAAGAAACATTTGATGGCTAATCTTTCACCATGTTTAGTAGCTACCGCAGCTATAGTTGGATTGTCTTCATTTAAAGCCACATCATCAGTGTCTATCAATAAATTGTTTATCTTCTTTATTTCTTCCAAAAGAGTATATTTTTCCTGAAAGTGTTGCATAAAAATAAAACATTCATCATTAGCATTAGCAAAAAATCAAAACTCACAAAATCATAAACTTAAAAGGAAGCTTTTCATGGAAAATAAGGGAATAAGATGAAATAGTGATTCTTAACACGAGGTCACCAATATTAATGTTAAAACCTAAGCTCATTCTTATTTAGTTAATTTGATTTTGGATATAAAGGCAATAGAGTCGTATGCTTAAACTAGAATAATATTTGAGTTAAATACAAAATTATAGACATACTTTTAGTGTACCATTGATTTGACGTCTGATATTCATTCATAATCTTTTTTTGTCAGCTTCATCGTCATCTTCATTGTAATCACACCCTTCCATCAATAGAATCTCTAAACGGTTGACGCAAAGATCAAAAGTGAAACCCTAGATCTTATGTTAAGGGCGGTGGGCTTGGCATGGCTTGTTAGAAAAGTTCTTTAAATAAGGCGAGCAATACTCTAGAACCTATCGCGGTACATTAAACCTAAACATTAAAAAAATTTATTCTAGAGTCTTCGAAATGCTCAAGTCTGAATTCTTCTTCTCTCTCTTTTTCTTTCTTTTAATTCACTTTTTATTAAAATGGCCAAGATTACAATTCTTCCCCCTAAACTTTTTAATTTCTAATTTAAACAATCCTTAAAATTTACATTATTTCCACAATACTCTTTTCTATTTCATTTTAACCCCTCTTATCATATTTATAGTCTCAAATCATAATCACTCAGTTTGTAACAACTTCAAAATTTTGCAATTTAATTCCTTTTACATTGGTATGGTACAGTACGAGTATCCAAGACACGCCCTTAAAATAAGGTGTTCATACTTTAATAATAAGTGAATATAGATTGATGTTGGCCAAAAAAAAAATAATATGAGATAGAAATAAATAATAATTGGATTTAAAATGTTTACACGAATATAATTTTCTAATTACTTCAAAAAAAAAATTATCCTATAAACTATCAGCCTATCATATCAGGGCCGTTCATTGACAGAAAATCCAACGGTCAATTTTCCAAACAGCGTTTCAAATGAACAAAAAACCAAAGCTTGCTTTCTAGTTAATTTCTCCAATCAACCCCACGGAAACTAGCCGTTACAGAGAGCGCTTCGTAACGTTCCTATTTTTCTCTTCCTCTTTTACCCAAATCCCTTGTTCATAGCTTCATCGAACAAAAAACAAAATCTCGCATTCATTCACATTCACTCTCTCTCTCTTTCTACTATTTCGTTCTGATTCTTATAATCATCCTCTGTTTTCCGGTGGATTTCCGATGGAATTGGTGACCAGGAACGCCGGAGGGACCACTCCAGTGAAAGAATCCCACGGCTCTCGATCAAAGAATCAAGAATCTTCTAGAAATTCTGAGAACACGAATCCGAATCTCTCCCATGTAAGCCCTGCGGGTCCGAAACATTCAAATTCAAAATCGGCGAAATCTCAGAAATCGACGCCGAAAAACCCTAACCCCGTCGTAATCTATTCGCCGCAACACAAGATCCGGCAGAGGAAGTTCGTTAGGGCGAAGAAGAACCAGAAGAAGGAAGACAAAAGTGGTTCGGTGGTCACGACGATGTGCAAGTGCAAAGACAAGTCCGAGGGAAACCCTAAAAAGTGCCTCTGTGTGGCTTACGAGAATCTTAGGGCTTCTCAGGAGGAGTTCTTTAAGAATCCAGGTAATAGTAATAGTAATAATAATAATAGTGAAGAAGCCAATGGAGATGATAATCACATAGCTGATACTGAACTTGAAGAGGTAATAGAAATGAGTTTGATGATCAAAGACCTAAGAATCGAAGAAGATAGGCTTAACGAAAACGCAGGCGATTGCATGCCGGAGAACGCTGCAGAGTCGCCGGATCAACTCGGAAGTTCGACGGTGAAGCGAAGGAGGGACAAGTTGCTGGAAGAGGCGAGGAGTAGTGTTCCTGAGAGTGGATCAGGGAGAGTGATGCATTTGGTGAAGGCATTCGAGAAGCTTCGATCACTTCCTGTTCCAAAGGGATCATCAGATCAGAAGGAAGAGGAAAAGGAAATGGAAAAGCCAGAGGAAAGAAAGAAGCAGCAGGCGATGAAATGGGCATTACCTGGATTAGAATTTCCTAAGGAGACTGAAGCTGAAGCTTCTTCTTCTTCATTCTGTCCACCTGGGTTGTTATTGACATCGGAGAACCTTGGCTTAGATTCCAGATTTGTTTCTGTTTCCTCTTCTTGGGATAGCAGCCGTGGAAGGTTTGTGATTATTATTAAGTTTTTGCTATTCTGCTAATCTATTATCCAGTGCTTTGTGCTAATGTTTGTTATCTTTCTTCAAGCGGCAGTTTATTCAGCAGAACTTCTTCTGGGGGTCGAAGAAGCCGTAGAAATGTAAGATTTTTTGTTACTTTAATAAGCACTAGAACATATCAATTAAGAGTGAAATCTTATATTTTAGTCATTTACAGATTGAGGTTTTTGTTTTTTTAATTTAGTTTATCAATAATTGCGCTTGTTGCTGTGTTCCCACTCTAATTTTATTTTGACTTGGATGAGACTTGGATGTTATTAGGTGAGTAACAATCTCAAGTAGATATTTAGGTTTGGAGTTCTACTTTGCATAGAAATGATACCAAAGGATAATACCATAGTTAATCATTTTAATGATTGAGAAAAAACAAGTTTAAAAACTCATAAATGGAGAAGTTTAACTTTATATATTTTTCTAAAAATTAGTTTATCAATCATACACTTGCAATGTTACTCTCTAATCTTATGTCTATTAAAAAATTTGACTCCAAACAAAATGGTCTGACTTGGATAATATTTATTTGGGCAACAATTGAGGTTCAAGTAGGTGTTTACATTTAATGTGATTTTAACTTTTAATGAATGAAATTTTCAGAGCTTGGAATCATCATCCAGCACTTTAGGGAGAAGAAGGTGGAAAAAGAAGCAGCTGAGAGTCACAAGCCAAAAGCCATTCAAACTAAGAACAGAGGTACTTTATGAAATTGAAACATGAATTGATATCATAAAAATACAGATTTTTGTTGTTGACTTTGGAATGCTAATAACATTGGTAATGGATTGATACCATTGCAGCAACGGGGAAAGCAGAAAGAGGAAGAGTTTATGAAGAAAATGCAAGAGATGGTGATAGAAGAAGAGAAGCAAAGAATACCGATTGCTCAAGGTCTTCCATGGACAACAGATGAACCAGAGGTAAAAGTCATTTTTTTCATTATGGATTATGGAAATCCTTAATTTGAAACTTAATTTGATTTTTGTCTAATGTTGCTAATTGGATTGCTTATTATTGATTTCAGTGCTTGGTAAAGCCTCCCGTGAAAGAAATCACTAGGCCTGTTGACCTGAAGCTTCATAGTGACATTAGGGCACTTGATAGAGCAGAGTTTGATCACCAGGTGCCTCATCTTTCAATTATTCTAACCATTATAATCTCTTTTAATAAATCTTCACACTTTTCCTCCATTTGATGTATCATTTTAGCCGGAAGCTTAATAGAATATTGAAACTTGATAATTCTACAATTATGTGTAGGTGGCAGAAAAGATGAGCTTAATTGAGCAATACAAGATGGAAAGGGAGAGACAACAAAAGGTTTTACTCCATACTTGAATGATTTGATTCTCTTGAACTGATTTTTTTACCATGTTTTATTGCATTTACTTTCAAGTTTCAATTATTTATACTCATTGTCCTCTTTGGTTGTCACTCCATGATATATAGTTGGCAGAAGAGGAAGAAATCAGAAGGTTGAGAAAGGAGCTTATTCCAAAGGCACAACCTATGCCATATTTTGACAGACCTTTTGTACCAAGGAGGTATAAATAGGTTCACCTTTTATACTCTCTCACACTTAGTATATTTATAATTTTGTTCTCAGTGTTCTTTTAAGTATTATCAAGCCTAAGCTATCAAGAATAGATATCATATTTCTCTGTATTCATTGGCAAAGAATAGATATCAAGAATAGATATCATATTTCTCTGTATTCATTAGCAAAGAATACCGTCTAATTAATTTGTTGCACTTTATACATGTAACGACCTCTTTTCTTTTCCCCCCTTTCTTTTCCACCTTGTAACAGTCTCTAATTAATATATATATACCTCTTGGTTTTGTGTTAAAGGTCATTATAATGTCACCATTTACACTCTCTCAGACACGTAGCACATTTATAATTTTGTTTTTCAATGTGCTTTTAAGGATAATCAAACTTGAGCTATCAAGAATAAATCATATTTCTTTGTATTGATTGGCAAAAGAATACCTTTCCTTTTTTGTTTTGTTTTGTTTTTCCACCTTGTCACAATCTCTCTCATTAATATATATGTCTTGATTTTGTGTTATTAAAGGTCAATGAAGAACCCAACTATACCCAGAGAACCCAAGTTCCATATACCTGAGAATAAGAAGATAAAGTGCTGCGTATCATCATGGAATGACATGAGCTCCTACACTTATCTTAACTAAAGTTCTAGAAGACCTCTTTCTCTCTCTTAGTCCCATGTGTTGATATGCGGTGAATAAATTTTTTACCTTTTATTTTCTCCCAGAATCATATGCTAAGATGAAATGAATAGTCTTGTTGTTACTTTCATAATTTCTCTCTGAACACTGTTCATTTTTTGTACATGAGCAACCAATTTAGTTGCCGATTTTTGTTCATACTCTGGTGATTGATCCACTGTAGCTGATTTTCACACACAAATATGGTGACTGAAATCTTCTTTTTGATTGATAAGAAATGAGATGAATTGTTATTTTTAATCTTTCCATTCTTAGTTGTAGCTAGCTTTTCTGAATCAAATATTCAAAACTTATTGAATCAAACCCATATATCTCTACAAAACCTGTATTGGTCATTACAATTTTAATTAGAAGAAAAGTTAGATGCAATTTTAGATTTTTGTTATTAGTTTTTCAAATGAAAATTGATATATGGGTTTGGACTCCATTATCGGGAGCTGGATAAATATTTTTTTAACCCAATGATGAGCACTTTTCATATTGATTCTCTATAAATTTTCTTTTACAATTTTATACTATAAATTCTTTTAGAAAAATTTTTTTTCTCTTATATAAACTGAGCCCATAATGCTTCTTTTTTCTTTTTTTTGATAATGGAGCCCATAATGCTATGCGGCATCATAAACAACGGAACAGAACTAGTAGAGTGGAAATGTTCTTAATTAAAAATAGGCTAAAGTGCACTTTTGGTCCTATAACTTTGGCAAATGTCTTAATTTAGGTCCATAACTTTTTTTGTAGCAATTTTCTCATAACTTTGGCAAAGATCTCAACTTCTCATAACTTTTTTTGTTACAATTTTGGTCCCATAACTTTTGAAAACGTCTTACCGTTAGTCCAAACTGATTTCTATCCATTATTTGTCATTAAATCCACTTCACCTATATTTGTCATGTCATCATTTAGTTATGGGAATTAGCTTGGGATTAACAGTGAGACGTTTTCAGAAGTTATGAGACCAAAATTACAACAAAAAAGTTATGGGACCAAATTGAGACGTTTACTAAAGTTATAAGACCAAAAGTGTACTTCAACCTTAAAAAATACAATACATCCAGGTTCGAAGTGATA
Source organism: Chamaecrista fasciculata (assembly GCA_003254925.1). NCBI lineage: Eukaryota > Viridiplantae > Streptophyta > Magnoliopsida > Fabales > Fabaceae > Chamaecrista > Chamaecrista fasciculata. Next base: position 111,796 of record QANZ01043229.1, read on the forward strand.
GAGGACACAAGGCTAGCCAATTTGGATGAATTGACTCTTGAGATTGAGAATGACAACCTAGAAATGATGAAATCTCAACTTATTATAAAAATTTTGGCAAAACACCCTTTCGTGCCCCTAACGTTTGTGGTGATTTTCAGTTATGCCCCTAACGTTTCATTTGTGTCAGTTGTGCCCCCAATGTGAAATGTTAGTTTCAATTATGCCCCCAATTTCAATCATCCACAAAAACAAACACCATTTTTGCACGATTTGAGCTCGATTTTGATCAGATTTCATATGGGTTTTAATTTTCGGACATTACAAACTTGATTCCTTGGATCAATTTCAAAGATTAAGTTTAAAATAGCCCCAAATCCGAAGAAAATCGGACCCGATGAACCCCAAAAAGGACCAAAACGAAATGCAGCAAAACGAAGCATTTTTCTCAAAATTTCCATGTGCAAAATGCTCCTTAGGAGTCGAAAATGAGTACCCATATGAAATCTGATCAAAACCGAGCTCAAATCGTGCGAAAATGGTGTTTTTTTTTTTTGGATGATTGAAATTGGGGGCATAATTGAAACTAACGTTTCACATTGGGGGCACAACTGACACAAATAAAACATTAGGGGCATAATTGAAAATCACTGCAAACGTTAAGGGCACGAAAGGGTGTTTTGCCAAAAATTTTAGTTCTCATGAGTTAGTTCATCTAACCTGTGATCCTTGATGAGTCAACCTGACTTTCCAACTCACTTATAATATTTTTTAAAAAAAAATTATATTTTTATAATTTATAGTATGTAAAAGAATATTATTATTTATATATAATTATTTGATAATTTGATAATTCATCCTCATTTTAAAAATTTTAATATTAAAAAAATTATTTAAAATTAGAAAAATAAAAAATTGAAAAAAAATAAAAATGAGTTTAGTGGGTTAAGTGAGTTAACCTAACTCACCAACATACTGACACACAAAATTATGACTCATTAAAAACTACTATAGCTCGAATGAGTCAATTCGAGTGAGTCAAAACTCGTGGTGAGTTATGACTACGGTCAAAAGTAACAGTTAAGTGACCTACTTTGCAAGCTACTGTTAAAGTCCACTGAGTTAATTGTTCTTTTTTTTGTTCAACACTGAGTTAATTGTTTGGCCGTCTATTTTTATATTTGCAGTCAATGCAAATAAATCACAGGATAGAGTATACCAAAACTTACGTTGAATTGTGTTCAAATTTAAAATTTTGCATCACAAGCCAGGGTCAATGACCTCTAAATAATGGTCTCGTTGTATTATCTTTCTCAATACAAGTAGTACCTTCATTTTCTATAGGATGTCTTTGCAGAGGAATGCAATTTGTTAGTTATTACTTCTCTCTCCACTCTTATTTTATTACTTTTGGTTTAACAAGAAATAATCACGCAGTCGTCATATAGTTATATTATAACTGGCTGGATATAAGAAAAAACAAGACCACCATCAATCATATGAACAATGAAAGTTATCTTTCTTCTAAGGGCATTCTGAAACACAGAAAAGAATCATTAACTCATCAAATCTATTGAGCCATAAAAAGATTCAACAAATGACAGAAATAAATCCACTTTCTGTTTTACTATAAGAAATAAGTGGAGTAACTCGCGATATAACAGTAAAAGCAAGACATGCAGGACTCATCAAATTTCTATCAAAATAGGATCCACACAAGGAAAAACACTTCCCATTTGTTAGTTATTAGGAGCATCCCGAAAACGTTTGGGTCCAAATATGGCTGTGAGCTACACTTATACAAGGTCTAAATTGAAACCAGCAATTTTGCAATTAAGAATACACCATGGGGAATGACAATTCCACTGTAGCTGACTATAATCTACTGAACCATAATATTATTAAAATTCAACAGAAAAAGCTACAGAATACATGCTTACTTCATTGCTATACACATTCTTGTAGCTGATTACAATCAAACTGAGTCATCAGATTCATCAGAATCACTCCTGTCAGGCTCTCCTGCATTAGTAACATTCTCTGGAACATCATCTTTTGCTGCAGGAGGGGTTGCAGCTTTTTTATTAGCTTCCCGAGCACTCTCGCCCCCTTCTTCCTCTAGCTCAGCTGCTTCCACATGTGAATCTCAGTTAAGGAAATAATCATTAGTCACCTGTGCTCATGAATTATAGGGCAAAAGCACCATTTTGGTCCTCAAACTTCACAACAACTGTCAATTTCGTCTCCATTCTTGTTTTGCGGTCAATTTCATCCCCAATGTTTCACATTTTGGTCAATTTTGTCCTTAGGCTAACTTTTTTCAATAAATTAACGACAAACTTCATCTTATTTTTCAATCTGAGTTAGGATTTGAGTTTTTTTTTCTATCAATTTTACATTACATGTCATCAACTATGTAGAATCTGTCGTTGATATTTGGCTAAAGAGCAAAGGACAAAATTGACCAAATTGTGAAACATTGAGGACAAAATTGACAGGAATAAAAGAATGAAGATGAAATTGACAGTTGGTGTAAAGTTTGAGGACCAAAAAGGTGCTTTTGCCTAACTTATAGCAAACTGTATTTGTCAATCTTCTCGACAAGTCCCCAAAAAAAAAGTCCAAGTAACTTCCCGGAAACTAAGCAAGCAACTAAAATTGTTTCAAAAACCTTTTTTCTTTCGAATAATATGACAAACAACCTATTTCCGTTATCATGCAAAATGGAAAAAGTGGAATCATAAGTTTGCATTAAGATTTGATATCTTCCCCAGACTCAGATTTTTTCAGCCAAACATTAATTTACTTTAATACACAAGGATATCAACATTGTCCGCCATTCCTCCAGCCATGATCTTCAGAAGATCTTTCTCAACACGAGAGACAAGCTCAGGCTGCAACATGTAAAATGCAAGATCATGAGTTCAGATAATAAAAATAAGCAAACAGCATAAATTCCTCATTAATCTGTTTGGCTGAGAGTTGTTTCTACAAAGACAATAGCTGCATAGTCTTCCAACACTTCCTTTCTAACATAGATTCCCAAATAGCAAATGGAATGAGTAAGTCCTCTACTCCTCTGATCTTTAGTTCATTGCCAAGCAGAAGATTCATAATTCTTTGTACCTTTTTCATCCAAAACTATGATGTCTATATCAGTAAATAAATTTTGCAGAGATGAAAATATTAGTACATTTAGATCAGGCTCTCTCCGAAACCTACGCTTGCGGGCATCTCTCATTGGAGGGGTGAGACCATGTCTGTACTCAATCACATCTGGAGCAGCATCCCCAGCTTCTCTAACCATAATCATCTGAATAAAATTACACTTGAATAGTTAAATCAATAACCAAACAATAAGAATATTAATTGTCGTAAACAGATTATTACCTGACCAATGTCAGCAGTCTTAATCAAGCAACTGTCATCATATGTTTTGTAGGATTCAACCACGCAAGGAAGGTCCAAGAGAGATGCTGGGAAATGCTCATCTCCAATGACAAATGTACCACTCCTCCCATCCTCTGTTGGATGACGAATAAGAATCATATGAGCCATAAATACATATAATTTACAATGATGAGTGAATAGACATAAGGGTTTTAAGCAAAAGAAAGCTATACATCCGACATACCAGAGACAAAATAGAAATTAATGGGTGGAACAGCAATAACACATCCGTAGTAAACCAACCAAAATGCCTCTAAATTTGAACTGTCTAGGGACTGGATGTGTGAGAATCAGGTACCTTTTAGATGGACTTCATGAATAACTGTTGAGTTTTGGAGAATAATATTCGTAATATTATTTCATCAAAAGTGAAAAGGTTTACAATGCTTAAATAAGAGAAAAACTTCCTAATATCTACTAAGATATCTCATCTAATATATAATCTAATATTTGATAAGATATAAATCAGATTCTACTAAGATATTTCTAATCTTAAAAGATAATTATAAAATAGGAAATAAAATAATTCTAGATAATCCTAGATTTCTCAACACTCCCCCTCAAGCTGAGAATTGGAATTTTCCATTCGCTCAATTCGCAGTTTGGATCTTGATTGAGATTTGAGCTTCCTTAAACATTGTTGTCGTTGGAAGAAGATAACGGCAATGAAGGCCGAAGGTCAATTCATCAATTAAGGACGTATGGCAATGAAGGCCGAATGAATATAATGGCAATGATGCAATAACGGCAATGAAGGCCGAAGGTTAATTCGTCAATGAAGGACGTATGGCAATGAAGGCCGAAGATCAATACGTCAATTAAGGACGTATGGCAATGAAGGCCGAAGATTAATACGTCAATTAAGGACATATGGCAATGAAGGCCGAACGTTGATTTCATCAATGAAGGATGAAAGTAGTGATGACTTGTGTTCTTTTTTGGAGTCTCAGAGGCTCTCTTTCTCTAAAGCTTGTACTCGTTTTGTGAACCTTAGGGGCCATCCTACAAGGCTCCTTCCCTAGAAGCTCCAATCATCAGGGGGAGAAATATTTTCAAACACTTTAGAGTCATCCATAGTGAAAAGGTGAACTAAAGTGAAGAAAATAGGCCAAAAAACGGAGTAGAACAGCAAAAAACACAGAAACAGCAGAAAAACGAACTCTCAACAAAGGGTCACCGGCGCGTGGAGGTGTGTGCGGCGGCTGATGGCGGCCGGGCTTCGGGGTTACGCCGACGGGATAGTGGGCAGTCCGATTCCGGTGGCGATGATGCAAAACGAGGCTCAGAAAACCGCAAATCTGTAGATCAACGGTGGCTGTGCAGGACGCTTCGACCAGCGCGTGGCGGCGCGTTCGGCGGTTTTTGGTGACCGGAAGGCGGGCGAATGCCGGTCGGGTAGTGGGCTTTCGATTGTGGTGGGCGGTCACAGCAATTGAAGGAGAAAAATATGTGCCCTAAGTGCAATGAACGCTGGGCACGAGAAGGATGCGCAAAACAGAGGCAATGAAGGCCAGAAAAAATTTACCAAGTTCTAGAACCTGGAGTGATTCTCCTAAAAATATTTATGATGATCATATAGTTGACAAGAGGAGAAAATTCATCCGGGTTCAAAAGGGAAACCTGGCTCTGATACCATGTTGATTTTTGGAGAATAATATTCGTAATATTATTTCATCAAAAGAGAAAAGGTTTACAATGCTTAAATAAGAGAAAAACTTCCTAATATCTACTAAGATATCTCATCTAATATACAATCTAATATTTGATAAGATATAAATCAGATTCTACTAAGATATTTCTAATCTTAAAAGATAATTATAAAATAAGAAATAAAATAATTCTAGATAATCCTAGATTTCTCAACAATAACTTAAGCGTTGAATATGCCGAAAAGGTATGTTATCAGACAGTGGTAAACAACTTCTTTATGCAAGTCAAAAGAAAGAAGCCCAAGATTTCAAATGATGAAGAAACATAAGTTGACAGTTTCTTTTAATTCAAGTGCTACTCAGCAACTCTGGCATGCCCTTTATTTGCCAGAAGCCATTATCGAGTAGTTCAATCAATATAATTTTTTTTTTAACATAAGAAGATAGTTTATTTAAGAGAGAAGAAAGGAACAAAAATTACAAAGCAAAGAGGACAAGACTCAAGAGATCCTCCTAAAAAATAACAAAAATTATAAGTGAAAATTAACAAAGCCTTGCAATCAATATGAAATCTGACAATTAGGGAAAGATGAACAACTTCCACAATTTTGAAAATTTCACAATTTCAGGTCATGAAGAAGCAGAAAATTTTGAAACCAACAATTTCCAGTCAATACAAGAAGTTACAGCACTTCTCACTTTTCAGTTATAACAGTTACTATAAGAAAGAATTCAAAAAGTTCTATTAGATGCAAGACAGACACTGTTGGATCAAGAACAAGGAATTTCAAATACCAATGAAATTCAGGAGAGGGGCATTCAACTCTCAAATGGAGGCTGCAAGCTTTTGCTTATCGTAAATAAATAAATTATTATAATATAATATAAAAAGAAGAAAATGCAGCATGGAAGGGATCAAGAACTCCTCAAGGAAAAGGGGGAAATTATAGAAAATCAAAATTCAATAATATAGAATTAACTTTCAACATTTAAAATGAACCTAAATGCCCACACAAAGTACTTTTCAAACAAATCATGATGACGGATATGCCAAAGCATTTAATGGGGGGACAATGTTGGGGATGAGAATGGAACGATCAACTATAAGGAGTCTAAGTGAATTACAATGGGGAATAACTTTGGTGCTATGTATAGCAAAATATGAAATTGTTTTTAAATAGTCTTGGGACCATAGGAGACAGGTCCAGCAAATTAGAAGGTGATCCATGTTACAGGATCAGTGGTTGGATTATTCATTGGTTCAAGATAATAAACGTTTATCACCTTCAAGTAGCAAACAAAAGGAATAGATGCTGACATCAAGCCCAGAACATGTCTTTTAAATGAAGGATTTTACCCATATCTGTGTAGCAGAAAAAAATGCAGACAAAAGCCTTGAGAAAATAGGGCAACTACGGCCAAGCTACAGAAAAATAGCATCACCAGTGTTGTAATATGGTACCAATTCTGTAAGAGTTTTAGTTTTTCTGTTGTTCAGTTAGGCAGTTATTTCTGTTTCATTATTACATTTGCTGTTTAATATAGCTTATGTAATTTTCTGTTAGTTAGTTAGTTAGTTATGCAAAGGTATGAGTTATAAATACCTTGCATTATGCCCTCTAGGCATATTCAGTTTTTGTACTATTCAGTTTTAAAAGGTGGAATAAAAGTGCCAGAATTATTCCCCTCATTCTCTCTCTCTCTTTTCCCTCATTTCTCTTTCTCTGAATATTTTCTTTTCTGTGTTCTTATCCAAGAACCTGAGCTTTTCTGGTTCCAGTGGATTTTGTGGCTGAATACCTTACAACCAGACCTTTATCAGAGTTCCAGAGCTTGCAGCAGATGGCTACTAATCACACCAGGCTAATAATAACTATGACAATGCCCATTACTCTTTTGTTTTTCTTTTTTAAGATAACAGTAATATCTATTACTTAAATATGGGAAAATTTACTAGAAAGCTATTGAATGTAAAAGAAAGCAGGCTCGGAGCCTAGCTAGTAACATTTAGTGACATTTGATATTTGTACGTACCCCTTGTCAAGTGAAACCCTCAATTCAAATAGAACTTGATCTCAAGATCAATAGATAACAGAAACTCACATAATGGAGAAAAAAGACCATGTAGACATAAATGCGAGAATAACCAACCATATAAGTATATGCTCACCAGAAAAGGACAAATCTAATGACTTGTCTTCGGATGAAGAAGAACTTTCATTGAGAAGTTGTTCTATCCGCTCAGCAACAGATGGTGGAACTCTAAGTATGAATTGCTCCTCCATGACTACAAATATAAAAGCCACACTTTAAGTTTTGGGATTGTTTCCAAACAAGCAGAAATGAGAAATTTTATACTGCTATGCTCTAGTTGCTACTTGTCACGACCCCCTTCGTGGAGGCACATGACTGGCACGGACATGGGCCCTTCCTACGATGTAAGCCTACCCACAAATCAATCCATATCACATAGCATAACATCAACCAGATGACACACAATATATATATATTCATAATCCCAACAGTCACATGCATCATTGCCAATCTATAATTTCAAGTATCGCCAAATTAGTGCAACCACCATCCCAACATGATAAAAAAAATAGACTATTAATAAATCTCTTGCATAATCAAGTTATATGAAATAGTAATTATTCATATCCCCGAATCCTCGCCCTAAGTACTAGTGGAGCCGACAGTAAAAAATTTATACAAATTTTACTCAAAACCAAAATCACACACATGGACAAGGATGTGGGCTCTCTAGTCAGCTCCCTCTCAGAGTAGATGAAGTGGTCTGACCCGCACCTATATCTGAAAAAATATAGAGACGAGGAGTGAATCAAAATTTAGTGACCGGCTAACCTATCCCAGTCGTGGCATAGGGCACCACCACATGGGGGAAGTTGTAGCCAACCATACCAACAGTCATAGCCATGAATAATATATATTAGCATACATTCAACTGCAATAATTCAATATAGACAATAATTTAAAATGTACGTTAATTAAATGGCAAAGAGATAACAGGTTGAGGGAAAACTTATAAAGGGAGGTAAAGAAACAGAATTAGACATTTATTTAGAAAAGAAAATTCCATAGTAAAAGAACTCTAAAAGTACCTACTTTAGGTTCTAAAATAAGGAAAATAAAAGTTTAACAACCTTAAAGAGGAGAGGAATAAACAGTCAAGTTTTATTAAATTTAAGAGAAATCCTAGAAAAAAAAATGGTTTTCAAGAAACTAAAGATGGATAAGGAAAAACATTTAAATCATCAAAATTCAAAAATTTGATAGGGATTTAAAAATAGAATTAGGGTCATCATAACAATGAGAACGAAATCTTACACCAAAAAGGCTTGTAGAGTTACTTGAATCAAAACCATATGTATTTGTTAAAACAAAGTTTGAATATGGAAAATAGGTTACGAAAACCCCTCTTCAAAACTACTTTAAAGAATTAAAAGTTTAATAAAGAAACTGTTGAAATCGCTCAAGACTGATGTTTCCAAAAAATATGATTCAAGTTTTAGGGACTATTGTATTTGAAAGGGAGTGAAGGAAGATTTAAAAACCATGTGGAATTATCATTTCATCAAAGTATAGGTCTTACTTCAACATGCTTTAGAGACATTAGAAGTTAAACTTTAAAAAAGGTATTACTTGATAAGAGGGTTTCAGTGAAAGGGAATCACTACTTGAAAACACTAGTTTAAAGCAAAAACTCAATTTGTTCAAAAGAGAGAGAGCTTATATGTAAACCATGAGAGTTCTGTCGACACCCATATCTATGGCATTTCCTGTAGAATAAACAACAACAATATGACAGTCCAATGATATCGTCTTAACCATCAAAGATGATGAAAGCATAAAATATTCAAGGGCACACACTCACCAATTCAAAACCAAATAAAGTTTCAACACAATAAGTACATTAAATATCACAACTTGGCTGGCCGTTACATATCTCCGTCCCCATAGGTTTTTCATTCCATAATCATATCTATTTCCATTTCCTCATCCAATGGGCATTACATATCGCTTTCCCCAAGGATTTCTCATTTACATATTCGTTTTCTTTCCCACTTGGGCGTTATGTATCGCTGTCCCAAGGGGTTCCTCATGTCCATATCTATTTCCATATCCACTTGGGCGTTACGCATCACTGTCCCCAAGGATTTCCTATATCCATCTCCACTCATGCATGAGGGCTATTCCAATAACTATCTAATTTCATCTCAAGAGAGCATACACTTGAATAAGAATTAAATACCATCATGAACATCAATAAACATCTTGAGTGAGCAAGTAATTACGCAGCCAGAGTACAAGAATTACCATCAATACAGTTCATTTGAGAAGTTTAGGACCAAATACAAGTATATTTTAATATTTAGACATTTCAGGTAAACATTAACAAATAGGAAATTTGTATAACAAGTAATATCATCAAACAAGCAAACCCTTAAGTGAGGCCGGGATAAGATAGCCGCTAACCTCTACAAGGAAAATGGATGACCACGCCTTTTAACTTCCAATCAATAATTGATGTCGAAGAATCTAAAAACAAATGAATAAAAAGGATTTAATCTTACAATCCAAGAGTTAATTCTCAAGTAACCCGAAGGTCCAACTCTACACAAATAACTAGAGGAAGACTCTTATACATCACCCACTTCTCAAAGCCTATCCTAATTACTACTCACACTCACCTAGAATCCTAGCATCTTAACCAAGAGACCAACATGATGCTTGGGTATTGATTTAGGAGCCTTTATAACATATGAAATCCATTCATTCATGAAGAATTCACAATCAAGTTTCAAAATTAGGTCAAATCTCAAAATCTCGTCACTTTCTTTCTTTTCGAGTAAAGCTTGCATATGACAACCACTACACTATAAATGCAATATTACTGTTTCAAAACTCTTCATAATTCCATAGTAATCCAATTAGTTCGTCAAAACTATCAAAATCACCTATAGAGACCAAAATGCAAAGTGAAAGTTTTGAGCATGAATACCAAGTTTCAAAATAAACTTTCTAAATTTACATAGATGCAGTATAACTCAATTTTATCCTCCAATGAGCTCATCCAATCCAACAATTTCGAGAAAACTCAAGGAATTTGTCAAGAAGTTCAATTAAAGTTTTGCTCTAAAGTCTCTAAAACCATGAAGTTGAGGCTAATCACCAAACCAACGTGTTAGGATGTTAAAGTGCACCAAAATTTGCGAATTGTAGCAGGAAATTTCAAAGGATAAGCAACATTTGAAGCAAATCGCGACAAATTGAAGGAAAAGGAAGAAAAACGCACCACTTGGAGGAGGGGGGAAGTGGTGGCCGACGATGGGGCTACTGCCGTCTTCACCGGCGACGGGAGGTACCAGATGTGGCGGCGCGACGCTCTGGACCGGTGGTGGTGGGTGGCCGTCGGTTGGAGTGAGCGTGAAAATAAATGGAGGAAAATCGCATGAGCTGTGATATATATAATTGCTATTGGGACTGTTTTGAAATTTCTGAAAGTTGGGGGAGTTTTTGCCAATTGTTTTTTATTCTTTTTTATCAGAATTCTATTTTGGTCTTTAATATTTATCTTAAATTTTGTTTTGGACTTTAATATTTTTTTGTTTAGTTTTAGTCTTTAATATTTCCTATTAGTTTTATTATTGGTCCCTAACTATTGAATGTAATCATATGTCTCTCTTTTCAAACTCGAACATAATTAAGTCAGAGCTACGAGTTAAATTTGATGAGTTGTTTCTTTGCGCAGTTTGAGCCATCGACAAACGAATTCAAATCAAGCATGTAATCTACTATCTACTTCTACTATAATATGTAAAAGCTAGCTACATGGAGCAATGCCGGTCACCTGTCCTGTCAGTACGTCAATTCTCCATTGCCATTTGGCAAAAATTTAATTTTTTCATAAATGTGTGATTCAATATGGAAAGCTAAATATGAAAGGCATGTATTACAAGAGTCAATGGATGATCCTATATTCTAATTGGTCTGATACGTAATTTACACCCTTTTATGGAAAGAAATTAAACGTCTAATTATGTGCATTAAATGATTCCATATGATTTTGCATTTGAAGATGTACATATATGGAATGTAATTTAATACGTTTATGTTGGCAGCTATCCATGACTCACATAACAGTCATTTACAAAAGCATGTATGTGAGACAAATTAGATTTTGAAATATGTATGTCAATTATTTGAATAATAATTAAATAAGAGCATTCATGACATCCACCAATTATCACCGATGATTTTGCGACGTAGGTAATATATATTTCAAAATCACGTTTAGGAGTATCACAACAATCCTGAACAACTATTATATTCGTATAAATTTGAGTCATATTCACATTGTATCCATGGCTGGCTCCTTTGACACTGTTAGGTCAATTGGTCCCATACGGACAGGCGAGAATTATAAGATCATACGGAAATGACCCTGAACCTGATACGGAAGGAAGTCTTGAGATGGTGCTATGCGATCGTGAGGTAGTGCAATTATTTTATTGGTATTGTTATTTCTATTTTCGTGCATTAACTTATTTGTTTCTTAATATAATGCAGAATTTTACGACTAGCGCGACAATCAAAAGTTTGTTCATGAAGGAATTTAAAGCATCACCACCCGACTCTAAATGTTTAATAGGTTTTTAATTTTATATAAACAATAATTGCATGTGTATAACTATATATGTATATTTGAACTTAATTTGGTGTTTGTAGATGTTATTGGTCGACTTTATGGTATCTCTGCGATGATGGAAACGAATACTGGTGGTGGGTCCGGTAGAAAGATTTGTTTTGGATATCGAGGATGCTCAGTATGTAAACAGTACTACTATTATCATGCTACCTTTAAGGTTCATAATTGAGCAATCGCTCTTCCACTGTTGCATCATTGTAATAGTATGTGAACTCATATTATAACTTTCAATCAGGTGTTTATTTTTTTATTCAAATTCTATGTTTTGATGTAGGATAAGTCTGCCAATGATCCGGTTGATTCTGATGAAAAGGTATGATGAAAAGTATAATTGTTGTTTATTATCGATTAATTATTATATTCAATTGAATACATATTTAAGACACTGACAACCTAGAGGTTGGTGTGTTTGATGTCATTGGTAAAACTATTCCTTTTGAAAATCTCGCTTCTTTAGATGGGTTTGAAACTTCCTATGATAATAAAATGTCATCCGTAGAAGATCGTGCGTATCCTTCCAGTGACAATTCGCCAGGCGATGACAACATCATTTTCAAGAAGATCAAGGTTGAGAAGAATTAGCGACAAATGAATTGGTTGACAATAATTTGATGAATTTTGTAGCTCTTTCAATTTCATTTGGAACGAATAATATTTAGTCATGTTGCACTGTTTGGTTCTTGGTTAGTTGGTCATAATTTGATGTTTTTTTAATAGATTTGAATAAATGTGTACTCTTGCTCCACAATCAATAAAATCCTAACCAAATTATTATTTGGTCTTCTAGCTAAATCCTTTCTTCTTATGCCTTATTTGGTATATTAGCCTATTATTGGTCTTAACATATATAAAAAGTATATGCTCTCATAATTTTATTACGGAAAATAACTAGAATATAAGTGTCAGCATTTCAATTGAAACATTAAATTTAAATAGGATAATATAATTCAGCATATTCAATTCAATATCAATTTAATAAAGAATATACATTCATAAGCTCATAAAAATCTGGAAACGTTTTAGAAATAGAGGCAATCAATTCAATTCAATCCATTTCAAAAATTATTTATTAATAAAGGCAATAAATATTTTGCTAAAAAAATAGAGACAATCACTATATCTTAACGATTTTATTTAAATATAGAGATTGATCACCAACATGCAAATAAGATATTTTTTTGAATTCCAAACAAGTGTCTTTTTTATTAAACCACATATACATGATCAATTAAGCCATATCTTAAATAGTAGAATATAATTCAACATTTCAATTAAAATTAATTAGATTTAAATGGGAGAATATGATTCACCATTTCAAATCAATCAATTTAATAAACCATAAACACCTTTAGGCTCCTTATAATCCGGAAACGTTTAAGCTTATTAGTAGTTAAAAAGTTGAATTATATTGATTGAAGACTATGTAGCAGATATTTGATTTCCGAAGATTCTCCATCTTTTTGTTACCAAAAAAAAAATTTGCTTTCCGACCACATTCTAAATCCTTCAGTTGGTATTAATCTTAAATTCAGCGAAATATCATGTGCACATGTATTTAACGTTGATACAACATTTTTTTTACCATATTTTTCCATGGATTCTGTTTTGTAATTGACACCCCTCATATTATGATATGAGGAATTTCAATAAATAATAAGCGTTGTTTCTATTTTAATTGAGATGCTTAGCAAATATGTATCCATAATTTAATATGGTAATTTCACATTGATTGATTCTTGCTGTCTTTCGTTATTAATTGATTATTGTACGATATGTGGTTTTATGTTTTACTTAATAATTATATGGTATATCTTTTAAAATAACATCACTAATTATGTTAATATCATTTTTAATTTATGACTAATGCGATTTTTCTATATTAGCCGCAAATCTATATAGGGAAGGTACTTTTAATGTTCATTTATTGGCTTTTAACACAAATTTCTATCATGAAATAAGAAATAAGTAAACTTTAACTTTTGATGCCCACATTGAAGAATTGAGAGATGAAGAATTGAATTCATACTTTCATAGGCAATTCTCTATATAGGGAATATTAATGTATTTTAGTGTGCATTTACTGTCTTTTAAAACAATTGTCTATCATCCAACCGCAAATAATTAGAATTTGACCTTTGTTATACACGTTGAAATTAGCATATTTTATATTTTACATCAACAAGAGATCTTCAAATACTAAAATGGCGTGTAGATGATTTAAAAATTGTAGTTTTTTCTATGGACTTTCAAAAACGTATTCACGCATTAATATTGAAATTTTTTAAAAATAGAATTCCAAAATTATATTCGTATGCTTTATATAGACAGTCACCAGTTTAAATCATCTATGTGTGTAATAATAAAAATAATTAGTCTTTAGAATGACACACACATCATCTTTAAATTAGATAAATAAAAGAAAAATAGCTTATTATTGTTGGGAATATTATATAATATTATAATATTTGAGTGTGTCAAATAAAGTCCCATATTTGTGAGATCAAGGAAGAGCCAAAATATCTTTTATCATTATTATTTTCTGGTCTTTATTTCCTATTTTAAAACTGTTGGAGATTGTGCCCTAGGGCCAATCGTTTTATGTAAATATGTTGTGAACATATTATTAATTTATGGAAGATAAATTAATGTGTTATCATGTTATTAGCATGTTTACTATGATAACGTCCATGATTAATTATGAGATAATTAATCTAAATTTGTCCCTGGTCGATTGTTTTTGTGGGAACAAAAATGAACTAAGACCAGCATGACCTCGGTGCATG
>QANZ01043233.1:5839-17493 GCA_003254925.1 Chamaecrista fasciculata
CAGATTTAGATTAATTATCTCATAATTAATCAAGGATTGTTATCATAGTAAACACGCTAATAATATGATAACCATTAATTTATCTCCATAAATTAATTAATATGTTCAAAACATATTTATAAAATGATTGGCCCTAGGGCACAATCCCCAACAATGACGTCCTTACCCACGACTACGGGCCATCGCCCCCACAATTAGGTCCCAGCGACTTCGACCTAATACAAAGACCGCCAAGGTCTTCAGGAGATTCAAATGGAAACTAAGTCTCAAACTTCCCCAGCGAACGCACCAAAATCATGGACGCCGCAAGCCATGAGGCTAGGAACATGAAAATCCTCCAAACGGAACGAGGACGCCAATGACGCCATCAAGAAATCATAAGCGAACGACAACGTCGTTAAGCGGGACTCCCCTCGTGGGGACAAAATCTCACTTCTTTCAAAGGGAGTAGTCATAATAGGCCCAATAATTAACTATGTCCAACTGACAAGGTTACTCCATGCCCAACACATAATCGGGCCAGGAAGCCCTTAGGTAGGCAAGGACGCCCAAATGGCACGACGTCGCTAAGGAGATCAAGGCGCGTGAGCGCCTAAGTAGCAATGCAGCACAAGCAGTGCAAAGCACGTCTCGAATCAATCCAGATCGGGATAATCGCCCAATCACCAGTAATGGAAAAACAAAGCGCCCCGAAAAAAAACCAAAGAAAAATGTTGTATTCGTCATCCACTCGAAGGGGACTCCACTGATGGGGATAGAGCTTCACTTCTTTTGTTGGGACTAGTGATAATAGGCCCAATAATTAGAAGACCCAATTGGCAGAAGATGCCCTTGTCCCAGCACGCCATAGGCCCACAAGGTGGGTTGTAAGGGCGAGAACGCCCTTAACCCCGCTAAGGCAGGGACGCCCATAACCGTAGAGGGCATGGGCGCCCACGGAGCATAAGGTCGCAAGGAATAAGGAGAAATTCCCTGAAACAATCAGGAATCGATCAAGGATCAACCAAGATCCGCTGTCAATCAAGACAAATCGCTCAGAGATCCTTCCCATGGATTCTGCCTTGGCCATCAAGGCGCCTTAGGCAAATAAGGAAATAGTGATTCACTTATCCTTAATTGGCAAAACAATATCTTCCTACATTAAATAGGAAAGATTATGATTCACCTCCTATATCACTGAAGATATCTCTTCTTACAATCAAGGAAGTTTCCTTAAATGGACTCTCCTCAATGAGCCTATAAATACAAGATGGTAACTCTATGAAAGGTACTTTACTCACGCTACTCAGGCTAGCTCATATTCTCATCGCTTATCACCCAACACTAACTTAAGCTTCGGAGGTGAATCACAGGGGAGACCCCCTGTAGTTCATTATCTTGCAGGAAAATCTTGCGGTAAACCCGGAAACGACCCTCGGCCAAATCCTAGTTCATCAACAATAGCACATAGCTCGATAAATACTAATAAAGAAGCACGGGTTGGAAAGGACTTCATAATATTCATTAGGCTAACAAAATTTCATTTTGATTTCTTAACATGTATTTTATATTTTATTTTAAAATTTAATATTTATCTTATTCTTTTTTTGGTTAATTCTTAATGTTTCTCAACAATTCATTCAGTTTGGGTTGATAAGATTTACAATTAGTTTCTAACTATTGAATATTGTGATATCTTTCTTGTTTGCAAGTTTAAATGTGACAAAATCGAAACTATATATGAATTACAGTTTACAAGTCTTTTTTTTCTTAGTTGAGGTCATCTTAGGTCAATCCGGGTTTGAAATTGAGCTCGAAGAAAGTCAGATACTCGTTTTATGACATTTGTAATATATCTCTCATTTTGGGCCTGAATCCAACAAAATCAGGGCTATGAGTTACTATTGATGAGTTGTTTCTCTGTCCAGGTGAAACTGTCGTGATCAACAAAAGAGGTTACTCTAAAAGTGAGTTTGTTCAAATCACCAATATCAATTTAATTTTGGAGTGCTATTTGACCGCATTTGCCAAAGATCCCAATTGGACAGAGAAAGAACTAGTCAAGAGTAATTTGTAGCTTTGATTTCGTCGTATTCAGACTTGGAATGAGAGAGATATGACTAATTTCATGAAACCAGTAACTCATTTTCAGACTTGATTTTAAGCCCATATTGACTTTATTTGCCAACAGTACCAAATGGAGAGAGAAAGAACTGTTAAGAG
This sequence comes from Chamaecrista fasciculata, assembly GCA_003254925.1. Classification (NCBI taxonomy): domain Eukaryota; kingdom Viridiplantae; phylum Streptophyta; class Magnoliopsida; order Fabales; family Fabaceae; genus Chamaecrista; species Chamaecrista fasciculata. Next base: position 8,042 of record QANZ01043233.1, read on the forward strand.
TAACTTGTAGCTCCAATTTTGTCTTCTTTGGATTTGAAATGAGAGAGATATGACAATATTTAATAATTAGGGACCGAGATGTATTATTGAGAAACATTAAGAGCCAAATTGAAATAAAAAAGTATTAAGGACCAAAATGAAATATAATTTAAAATAAACATTATAGATTAAAATGAGATTTTTATCTTCATTTGGCTATCGAAGAATTGGGAATAATTGAATGTTAAAAAGATGGAGCGTAATAAATATCTGTAAGTATTTATAACTAATCGTTAAAGAAAATATGTTATGAGCGATGAACATAACAAAAACACAACCATGAGGGTGAAACTTGAAAGGGAGGGGCAACTGCTAAAATTAGTTTAGTATGAAGAAGTTCATAAAATTATGATAAAATGATAGATTTGTTCTTATATTCTTGTATTAGTACCTCACATTTATTTTTAGTTTAATAATATTTTAGGCCAAAGTCTAAAATTGGTCCCCTATATATATGGGGTAGATTTCAAATTGGTCCATTATTTTTCATTTGTTTTAGATTGGTCCTATATCTTCTCATGATGTTTAAAATTGGTCCCAAACTTACTTTAGAGATTCGATTTGGCCTTATTTGCTAGCGATATTAACTGGGTAGAGAAAGAACTCTTCAAAAGTTACCACATAGTTTCGAATTTGTTGCATTCGGTTACTTGAAATGAAAGAGATATGACAATTTACACTTATTTGACCTTGAAACGAGTTACGGACTTTTGGGATCTTATTTAACCTCGTTTATTGATAAATTCAAAGTATTCGTCAAAAGAAACTCAGCTTTATATTTGTCAAATTTGAGCTGAGGTAACAATATTCAAACAAAATAATTTTATATATATGTTACTATATTATCTGCTTCAATCATAATTTAATTAATTGAATCAATCATTGTACTTATCTCTATCTCATCAATTCAATAATATATATGACTGGTCTCACTTCTGAAATTAGACATAAAATGATAAGTGAACGACAAGTGTTGATTTATAAGATTGTAACGTATAGTTTGAAAATGGTATTATAATTTTCCATCAAGATGAAAACAACACAAGCAGTTACTAGAGGACAAGTTGTCTCCCTCACAAATAAAGAATCAAGGAATAGATCGATTATGATAGATGATGATATGACGATGATGATAGTCATAATAATGATGTGGGTCGTTTTGTGACTACTAAGCAATAAAACCTAATACACATCAATTTACATCGGCCAAAGTATAATTTGGTATCATATATTGTAGTCAGTTCTCAATTTGGTCCTATATCTTTATATTTTGTACTTTTAGTCTCATAACTTTAGGTCAAGAGTAGAATTTGTCCCATATCTTTTTTTTGCTATAAATTTGGTCGCATATCTTTGAATCATATGGGATTAATGTGGAATCTTTCACAAAGATATATATGAGACCAAATTTATAGGACCAATTTTGGGACCAAATTTACAACAAAAAAACATATGGGACCAATTTTTCACTTGATCCAAAAATATGGGACCAAAAGTGTAAAACAAAATATGGGACCAAATTGAAAATTGAGCACAATATAAAGAACCAAATTTATACTTTGACCTATTTCATATAATAATAATAGTATGATGATTATTCTTGACCTTATAACTAGCTTGATTTTATAATTATTTTTTCTTTTGGCCGGAGATTTTATAATTATATTGTACGTTAGTTTTAGCTCAAATGCATGGCTACAGAGGTATATATTCTTTTCTAAAATTGGATGTGGAAAAATATAAAATTAAAAATTTTGAATTATACAAAAGAAAGAAAGCAAAACGAGCTATAGATAGATGCTTTTGCAATTCATCATCATCGATGACCTTGACACTTAGCCGTCAAGCTACACGCCACACCATCGATCTATTCAATGATAGATATCCTCTCTTCTTATGTCTTTCACACTGACAAATTTAATACTTAAGTTTCCAAGTTTGAACAAAGCCACTAAAACATATATATGAACTAGTGTTTGCATGTCTTAACGAGCATGCAAATATAATGTATAAAAAAGATATATTTTTAAACTTTAAAAATTTGGAAGGAGTTAATAATAAAAAAAATATTGAAATTAAGTTGATCGTGGAAAGGAAGAGGAATTTACAATTTAAATCTTGAGATGTGAGAGAGAGAAATAAGAAGAAAATTGTGGGAACATTGGGTGCGGTGTTAGTGGAATTTTATTTAATATTTAAATAAATATATTATTTAATTATTTTTCGATAATATAGTATAATATATGGATTTAGAGAAGGACAACAAAAAATCCAAAAACATATAATATAGTATAAATATATATATATTTTTAGGCCAAAATCCAATTTAGTTCTATATATATATATATATATTTTTAGGCCAAAATCCAATTTAGTTCTATATCTTTTGTTTAGTTTTCAATTCTTTTTTTTTCACTTTTAATCCTATATCTTTAGGTCAAGTTCTAATTTGGTCCCATATCTTTTAATTTTCTGTTGCAGATTTGGTTACATATCTTTGGGTCAATTGCATATATAATTAGTCTCATATATATATTTGGATCAATGCAAAAGTAATCTCATATTTTTGTAAAAAGATCAACTTACAGTTGTTCCTTTTGTAAAGATATATGACCAATTTTGCAACATTGACCAAAAGATATGTGACAAAAAATGATATGGGATAAAATTAGAACCTTTCACAAAGATATGAGACCAAAAGTACAACAAAAAAATATACAGGACCAAAAATTGAGAACTGAACAAAAGATATGAGATTAAATTTACACCTTATATTTATATATATAGTTGACCATGACTGAATTAAACTTGTTTGTAGCTTAACCAGTAGTAATCAACTAACCATTACAGTAATGTATATATACATAATTCTGAATCATTCAATGTGTAATTTTATATAGAGAGAGTTTTCAATAATTTTTACTTTTCATCGATAGATTATATATATCTCAAAATTTATACTTTTAGTTTTAAATGTATGCGTGCAATTATATATATATATATATATATAATATATACAGATATCAATATATGATAAAGAACTGAAGTTCTTGATCTCCATAATGTTTTTCATTTCATATATTTCTCTTAATTAGTGTTGCTCTCTACAATAATGCACATATACGTGTATACGTATAGTATAGTATAGTATAGTATAGTATAGTATAGTATAGTATAGTGTATATATATAGTTAGCCATGATTGATTATATATAATTAAGAACCTGTTGTAGCTAAGCCAGTAATGTATATACGTGTATACATGTACTTTTATAAAGAGTCAAAATATATATATAAAAGAATCAAGAATTTAACAAAAGAGTACTAATTAATGTTCTTGATCTCCATAATGTTTTATTAGAAATTCAAACTAGATTGATGATTAAGAAGATATTATTATATATTCTATTTCTAACTTGCATGTACATACACGAGTTAGATTAATTATAGCTAGTTGAGTCGTTGAGTGTAGGAGGGTTGGTCATGGTAGGCAACAAAATTTCGGAGATAAATGTTGCTAGCTAGTGTTGAATTCATCCAATCAAGTATATATATATATATATATATATGTAAAGCATTAATTTAGTCTTCGATGAATTGTATGTGCCCATTTATTTTAATTAGACCTCATGATCGCGGGTCGGGTTTTAAAAAGTAATAACAAATAAAAAGTAAGTTCGAGTCCAAACTCGAACCCGTTTTATTTTAGACCGGGCTCGGCCCATTTTAATGAATATGGGTTGAACCTTTTTATTAACAAATTTTACATTAAATTTACTTTCACTCAATATGCTTGTAAGTTTTTAAAAATCAAAACTATCATGTTTGAAATATATATTATTGTGTGTTCGAGAACTTAATGTGAAGTAGCCATTTTTTAAAATTATATATTTATTAAAATATATATTATATTAAAAATTGAATGACCATTGGAAGGGATTAGGAAGAAGATTAGAGGATTGATTCATTTGGATTTTGGAAATTGGAATTGATTGTGGAATAAGAATAGCATAATTAATTTAGAAATTGAAAATTGGAATTAAATGTGATTTGATTTTTTAAAGTTATATATTTATAAAAATATATATTATGTTTATATATATTAAGGTATATATTATACGATATACAATATACATATATATAAATGTATGATTTATGTATATTAATGAGGGCCGGATTTTCGAGGCAGGCTAAAAGAAAAGCCCAAGCCCGACCCATATTAAAATGGGCTTTTTAAAATTCGGGATCCTTTTTTTAGGCTTTTATTTTCGAGCTCTTTTTCATTTTTTTTGGGTTGGGTAGATCATGCCGGACGGGTTTTCAGGCTTATGATCAGGTCTAATTTTAATTTTCCCATTTATTTTAATCTTTTAATTAATTTTTAAAATGATTGATTTAGTCACGTATAGTTCATATTATAATTTGTTTTTTTCAAAGATTGTTATATAATATAAGATGTTCATTGGAGGACTAATTTGTAACCACTTGTGAATTTGACCCAAAAATTAATATTATTATCAATTGTTATATTTAAGGAATCGTATATTTTTCTTTTCACTTTTTTATATTCTAATATATTGTGTGAAGTGGGGAGATTGAGGTCGATCACTCCAAATCTATGAAGTATATATGGATATTGACACGGATACGAGATACGATGCAGACACAAACACACTGACATGTCAAATTTTTAAAATTACATGACACGACACGACATATATTTTTATATAAATAATTAAAAATCCATAAATTTTGATGAAAATTTTAAAAATTACAATTTCTATTCATAATATGTTATATGTGTCATTATTTTCTATTGTTTGTCATATTGTAATGAACAAAAATTAATTTTATATTCCGAAACTTATAATATGTGTCGTGTGGGTGTCGTACAGGTGTCGAACACGAACACGTGTCTGACACGGTGAAACACCTTCGAAATGAAATATCCATGCTTCATAGCTCCAAATCATTACAATTTGAGAAAAAAAAAAGATTATTAATTATGATGTAGCTAAAGGATTAGGTTAAAATGTAAAATTGGTCTTATATTTTTTGCTCAGTTCCCAATTTGGTCTTGTATCTTTTTTTTTATTATACTTTTGGTCTCATATCTTTGAAAAAGTCCTGATTTGGTCCCATATTTTTTTGTGAGGTTGCAGAATTGGTCTTATATCTTTGTGAAAGGATCAAACGTGTCACTTTTTCACTTGACCCAAAAATATAAGACCAATTATGCAATTGACCCAAAGATATAAGACCAAATCTGTAACAAAAAAATATATGTGACCAAATTAATCAGGACTTGACCCAAAGATATGGGACTAAATGTGTAACAAAAAAAGACATAGGACCAAATTGGAAACTTAGCCAAAGATATGGGACCAAATTTGGACTTTGGCCAAAGGATTATAATGTAAGAAAGAATTGACATTTACCCACCAAAATGTCATATCCTAACCGAATTATGTTTACCTAGCTACCATTGTGCTAATTAGAGTACTTTACCTATGCCTTATCGTCTCTTCTTTATCATCTTTTGAGTTTTGTAAGGGACAAAGCGTTTGGAAAGCGGGTACTCTTTTATCACCAAAATTGCTAGGCTATATAGCTCCACCTAGCTATAGTAAGGGTCCCATATCCTACATTGTTTTCACATGCATGGGGGAAAGGAATTTGAATATTCAAGTGGGTGAAAATGGACAATAGGGTCGGATAAACAAACTCCCCTGCATTTTCAATATTCATCATTAAGGTAAAAAAGCTTTTCTTGGGAATTTAACATTTGAGTGGTTATAAATATCTTTTAGGTCAAATATTCAAATTCGTCTTAAATATATACTCTTATGTTTATTTTCGTCCTTTATGTTTCAGAAAATCATATTGATCTTAAATGTTAGTAAAATGTTTTATTATGGTATCAAACTATTGAATGTGGTCATATTTCTACCGTTTCAAGTTTGAATGTGACAAGTCTAGAGCTACGTGTTGCTTTCGAATAGCATTTTCTCTATCCAGTTGAGGCTCTCAACAAACGAGGTCAAATCGGGTCCCGAAACTGACATGCTCATTTTACGATCAAACAAGAGGAGTTGGTCATATCTCGTTTTTCAAGTCCAAATGCAAGTTCGAAGCTATAGTTACTCTTAACGAGTCTTTTTTTTTCAAAAGGAATTATCAGCAAATGAGGTCAAATCTAGCTCAAAAGTGAGCTTGGAACCAATTTTTCATATTTTTTACCTTTTGGTCTCAACCTCACTTTTAAGCCCGATTTGTCCCAACTAGACAGAAAAGGGACTCGTTCAGAGTAACTCGTAGCTCTAAATCATGAAATCTGAGTTTTGGATAGTGAATTTCATGTTGTTGACCATGCACGTGACCTGCTTGTGCTTTTTTCCGTAAAAAGTAATGGAAAAATAGTTTTGACTACCAAAGTAAAATCAGTCCATACCTTAGGATACCAAAATATAATTCACTTTAATTTTTTTTATAAATCATGGGTTTTCCCTCTATCCGTGTAATGATTTAGGCGAAAATTATTCCCATTCGGATTGAAGAATGAATAATTTAAAGTTTTTCCAATAATATTGACTTTAAAAATCAAACTTGGATCCTAAGATGGATTTCACCAAGTAGTGCATTAAATTAAACCATTGTTGGTTCATTGGCTTTATAATTAGAAGTACTTTGTAAGATATTTTTCTTGTGAATCATTCTTACATGTATTCAATCCCTTACAACTTACCTCAAGCATACCCTTGAATTGAACCACGTATATATAAGGACCGCTTTGGCCCAAACATGATTCACCAACTAGAATTGATGATTCCTAAGCCTTAGAAACTTATATTCAATTTTGGAAAGTTTTAAATTCTCTAACTAGTTATTTTAGTTTTTGGAACATTTAAATATTACAGATTAATGAGTTTTTCATCCAAAAGTTTCAAAACATTAACTGATATATTCTTAAGATTTTGTGCCAAACTAACTAAATATATAAGGCATATGTATGTATCTTTTACGGACTGAAAACTGCATTTCCTTTTTAGAGTAAATAGATTAAGGGTTCAACACTTCAACCTCTCTTTAAATATAATGTAGTATTAAGGAAAAAAATATTATGAGAGACAATAATGGAAAAATCAAATGAAATGGATTTTGGTTAAGATATTTGAAAAGATATTGTGTTTACCAATTTGTTGAAAACGTGGGATTATTAAAAAGAGAGTGTGTTTATGAGAGCGAGTGAGAAAAAAAAGTTGATCGAAGATGATTTTTTTTTTTAGTTAAGTTATGTGTATTTTCTATTTACTTGTGTAATCGTCTAGACGAAGACTAATATCATTCGAGTTTCAAAGATAAAATAGTCAGAGTCCTTCCAACAATATCACCTAAGTTGAAAATGATTTTGATAGTTAATTATTTTGAATATATAAATAGAGTGTTTCAACTTCTTTTTAAATTACTTCTTATTAAACGAATTTTCATAAAAATGCTAAAAGTTATCCAAATAGGACAACTTCACAAGAATATAAACACTTTTTTTAAAAGAAAAAACATTTTAAAAACTTTTTTAGGTAAGGTCAAACTCAAACCTATCGTGATTAAACACTTATGATCAAATAGACTCTACTTATAATTACTATATGGATTATTTTGCTATGAATGAAGAATCTTTACCTCGAAAAAAATGGTTAGAAAAAGTTTAAAAAGCAATAATTCCAAGTCTTGCCGTGCAATCATGAATGTTAGTTTGCAAGATATTCATCAAACTTTATAAGGAATATTTGTACCATGCTATTTTGCAGCATGATATATATATATATAGTCATCAAGTTTGATGATATATATTCTCTCTTGAAACCCTTCGACGGTCTTGATGATATATATATAGTCATCAAGTTTGTCCACTGAAGAGTAATTAATCAATATGATTAATATCTAATTAATATAAACATTAATCAAACGCACGTAGGCCTCATCCAACTTATAATGAACACGTACCGAATTTGGATCAAAATAAAGTATATACCATACTCCACCGATATCATACTCTAATTAATTAACTATATATATATATATGAATATGAATATATAATTGTGAAGGGCATCTAGGGCCTATATATAAGCTTTAATTTCATCATATTATAATATATATATATTGATGAACTAGCCTTTTATATGAAATAATCTTATCTTGAGTAGGAATTTAGAGCTGTAAAATTTAAAACGAACTAGCTGGGTTGGCTTGTTACAAATTGCGGCTCACACAAGTTTATTCATGCGAGCCAAAAATTTCAAGTGAATCTTGTTTGACTAACCCACCTGTCATTAATTTTTTTTTCATTTCTTTTTTTCTTTTTTCCCACTTTTTTTTTAAAAAATTAAAAATAATTTTCATTAAATTCCTTAATAAAATTCATAAAAATTAAGGCAAATATTACCAATGCATGCAATTAAGGCAAATCATTACATCTAAAATTCTCTATTTTTTTGTTTTAAAATAATGTGGGTTGGTTCACCAACTCATTCGAGTTAACTCACTGCCTCACCACAAGTTGTGGGTTAAGTGAGTTAATTCATGCCAACTATAATTTTTTGTGAGTCAACTCTCATCAATCTAACTCACTAATTTGATAAGTTAAATGAGCCAACACATCAATTTAAGCTTATTTTGACGACTATAGGTAGGGTTTCATTGATGAATAATGATCCCACAAAAATGTCACGTACATGGCAATAGTTGCTTGTCGTGTAGTAATATTTTCGAAACTCAAGGAAGTGATTATAGAGATAGCAATTGTGGCTGAACTAGCTAGGTATATGCCATTTCAGGGTTTTTTGAGGGGGTTTTTATTGTTGGTTATTTATTTAGTTGGACTTAATTAATTGGCATTTTATTTTAATTAAAACTGTTTAGATGTATGTATAGTCAATTATATATGATTATGATACCTGTTAATATATATTAAATGTAATTAATTAGGTTTCTGTGTTATTTTATAATTGGGCCTTTAGCTTAATAATGTTAGGATGGGTAAGTGTACTAGACTATTAATGAGTTGATTACATAATCGTCTAAGCAAAGACTAATTTTTAGGGTAAATTGCAATTTGGTACCCTGTGGTTAGGGGCGGTTCCCCTTTGGTACCCTGAAAGAAAAATTTTTGCATTGTGGTACCCCGTGGTTTGCTCCGTTAGCGATTTGGTACCCTGAGGTTTTTTTCTGTTAGGATTTAACGGCAAATGTTAGTTAAAATGTCAAAAATCTCCCAAAAAGTCTTCTCTTATGCGTTTAAGTCCTTTCCCTTTACTAAAAGGGATCAAAACATAAAGAATTAATTATAAAAGGGTCTTTAGAATTCTAATATTATAGATTTTTCTCCTTTTCATAAGATTTCTTTTGAATAGGTC